>CAIGRT010039663.1:0-16731 GCA_903798405.1 Fraxinus platypoda | reverse complement strand
AACTTGGGCCAAAGAGAAATATTGGACCAAGAGAAATTTAAAATAGATATGGTGTAAAATTCGACCCGATAAGGAAATATTGAATTTTTAAGATTAAACATCGTTTTGAATTCTTATATTAAATGTTTCGCCAGACAACTCGACGGAACGTAAAAATAAATTCTAAATTTTGAAGGGAATGTCGTAGCAACATAACTGAAGTTATAAAATATGCATTTTAAAATTTGGGTCGCTACAAATAGTAATTTTGAATTAACCTAAAAAAAATTAAATAAAAAAGAAAAAATAACTGTTCATCCCCTCCTCCAACTGTTCATCTTCCTCACCCCACCCCACCCCACCCCACCCCACGCTACGCCACGCCACCCCACCATAACAACCCTAAACCAATCTTTATCCCCATAACCTAATCCAACCACTAAATCAAACCCAAATCAACTTGTTCAACGCCCTGAGGACACTCGAACTCACGTTCGAGGAAGAAACCAACCACTCCCAGATGCTTGCCCAACTGCCGCCGAAAAATGGGGTCGGCTGTTAACGATTTTTTGTTGTAGTCTACAGTTAAGTGAAACACTCTGAAGATGGCTTGAATGAAGATGGCTCATCCCAGCACTCTGAATCCCTTCCAATTGCCCACACATTTACAAAAACTTGAGTGTTTTTGGGAATGTGATACCCCATGAAATTGGTATCTTGAGTAGCCTTTCGAGGGACTAGGAATGGAATTGGAGGATGCAATCGGAGGGTTTCTTTCACAACAGCATGTAGGTAGGGCAGATTCTCGATGTATTTCTCTTCGAATTTGTTGTTCTTTCCAATTATCTATGCAAATTCATTTTTAATGTTGACCATTGTTTCGGGATGGGATAGGAGCTCGACCATCTCCCATTCGATGGTGCTGCTGGTGGTTTCTGAACCTGCTAAAAACACCTCCTGCAACCAGCGGAAAATACGGTATGACATGATAGTTTGCTATGAAATTCTCAAGGAGTTGATTTGGTGGTTGGATTAGGTTAGGGGGATAAGGATTGGTTTAGGGGTGGTATGGTGGGTGGGGTGGGGTGGGATGGGATGGGATGGGGTGGGGTGGGTTGAGGAAGATGAACAGTTCTAGCTTGAGGAAGATGAACAGTGATTTAGAAATAGTGATTCTTTTATTTGTTATTTAATTTTTTTTTAATTTTAATTCAAAATTATTATTTTACCCCTTTAAAAATTTGTCAAAGTCAATTTATTGGGTCAACTAACGGTCAAACTAAAAAAAATCATCCATTTGGACCCCCGGTGCTAATTTTTAAAAGATTTGGGACTGTGGGTGGCACAAAGTGAAGGTTAAGAAAAGTCTGGAAAAAAGTGATAGGTTTGGGACCACTGCTGCAATTTTCCCTTTATTTAATGCCATATGGACAGGGATTCTATCAAGTTGTGGATGCATGTTAAATTTTGAGTTATTTTATGAACATTTTCATTTCCATATTTTACCAACGTCTCACTTCTGGATAATGTATAATCTTGTTATTTACTTTTAATTTTTGCCTTTGGTATTTAGGCTTCAATTTCCTCTAATTGTCATACACCATTAATTCCATGCCCCAATTCAATGCAAGGAAATATGTAATAACCAAGTGTCACACAATTTGAAACTCCGTACAATCTATTTAAGTTCATCGTATCAGGAGTATACGCAATGCACCTGACTTTGAATTACAAGATAACATTAATGTTGTATATTCCAGTGTTGCATTTTACCCTATGTTTGGCTCTCATTTTTCAAAGACTCATTTTCAACCACACATTCCCTCATAAAATATTTTTGCACGTAAATCAAAAATATTTTTTAGCCACACATTCTCCAAAAAAATTACTATTCCAAAACACATTTTCATACAAAAATGTGGCTCAAATATGGAGTAAATAGTGTCAAGTTCATATATCACATTCTTTTTGTAATTGCACTCAATACAAGTTACGTTTAAAACATTATATAATTCTAGTTCCACATTGACACCACATATTTTATTTAGCGTTTGTCTATTAGCATGTACTAGTGCATCATGCACATTATGGTATTATGAGTAATGAATTAAGAAGTAGCAATCATTTACAACACTAAATGATATATACTCTTTTCAAAATAAGGAAGTATACATGAAATGTGAACTAATGCTAGATTGTAGCAGCGTCTAAAATATGCTTTTTGGAATTGGAACACGATGACACATAGTGTTATCATCGACTACAGCCTTCCCAGATGGCAATTTACAAAAAGGGATTATGCATTAATATCCTTGTAGCATACGTTTATTTGTATATCGTTATACCGCAATATACACAAAAACCACAATATGTGCAAATGATTCCATATAAATCAGAATCCCAACAAATAACGTGAATTTTTCAAATGAGATATTTAAAAGGTCTAATAGTTATTCATGATCATAATATTAAAAATCACATAGAACCAACTTTTACCACGACATGATACAACACCCTTAATGTATAATAGTCTTGAATGATGAAATAATCTACTACTATTTGAAGGAGCATCTTATCTACCTAACAATATTTGTAGAGGTGGCTGCAAATGCAAATCTATGAATAACAATCCTATATAAAAATAGTGAGACACCTCTAATCTTGTAATCACTTGCAAAATGAAGTAGAGGTGGAGTTCCCCAAGTAACTACGATGATCAACTCATTACAAGACTTTGCAAAAATGATCGCAAAAGACAAATTATTGTATGTAAGCTTACCTTTTTTGTCAATTTACTGACCTATTTATTGTGTTGAAAAATCCCATTTAGTGAAAAATCATAGTTTCTATGTATTTGATTTCCTCAACAATGAAAGTTCTTCCTTTATATGCAAAATGTAAAAGGTCGATGCGGTGAATGAACGAGTTCTTATTAATTTCCCTCCTTGTGTAATATATAATTTCTCAACACCCAAAGCAAAACCTATCGATAACTTCAGGTTGTTTGCTCTGTAAAACTCAATCATTTAACTTGTCATAAGTGCAATAAGCCACTGTTTGTTGTATATTAAAATAAGTTTTTTAGTAAATTTTGATAAAAGCTGATGGAATGTGTAGTTGAAAAGTTGTGAGTCCCATAAATGTGTTATAATTAATTGTTGACTTTAACTTGAGATTAAAATCAGATTTTAATTTGTATCAAATAGGAGTGTGTGTGTGTATATATATATATTAACATTTTATTTTTTATATTATTTGAAAGTATGTCTAACTATTTTTACTTCTCTATTAATAAAACTGCACTAATTTATTTTAGTCGATTTATCAAAAAGAAAAAAAATTCGGAAAATGTCATTGTCTCTGGCTGGTGGAAGGAACCTTCCATTGAAAAGTGAAAACTGCACGCTCATTTTGACCACACACCAAATCTAAGGTCAACACACGCGGCACTGAAACGACACCGTTACTTTTAATAAAGAGGCCCGCGAACGACTGCAATAACTCTTTCGTTATTTAGGAAGGAAGAGAGAAAAAAGGAAACCGTAATTTGAATTAAATCTTTGATTCACTGTTTTCATTTATTTTTTATTTATTTCCCTCACTGAGATTTTAATTTGATCTGGTATCCGTATTTCGCTCAAGTTTATTATTTCTATTAACTGAGTTAGAATTTAGGGGTTTTTTTTTTTTCATAATTTTCTTATTTTTTGGTGTAAAATTCAAAATTGTAACATATATTTTTAGTGCTACTTTGTTTTTGTTGGGAAAATGGCTTCGAATTTCGATAGATGGGAAAAAGATCCCTTTTTTTCTGCTGCAGAAGAGGTTCAGGAATCTGCCGACAGGTAATGAAAATAATTTGTTTATTGTTACGGAAATATAGTAGGCATTCAGTGTTTTTCAATTTTGATGTGGTAATGTTTGATTTTGTATATGGACTGTAGTGTGACGATAAAAATTGAAATTCTGTAACTTTTTTGAAAGGATGGAATCTACTTATAGAACATGGATTCGTGCAAAGAAGGATAGTTCTGCTGTTTGGAATTCCAATGACCTTCATGGAGATCTCCAAACTACCCTCGGCACTGCGAAGTGGCAGGTCAGTATTCTGCATATATGTAATTATAATGACAAAAGCAAGTGTATATATGAACACATACATCCATACCCTCCAAGCATACATGGGTATTAGGTATTCTACATTCACACGTTTACATGGATGTGTTCTGAGTATATTTGTTGATGAAGGTGTTGATGTTTATAGTTAATCCCAAATCTGAGGGTGGAAATTTTGTTTATAGCATTATTTTAGTGTCTTGATTATTGGCACGCTTAATTAATGCAGTTGGAGGAATTTGAACGGGCAGTGAATTTGAGTTATACTAGTACTAATTCAGCTGATGATGCAAAAGATAGGCACCGGGACTTCATTCATGCAATTGAGAGTCAGATTTCAAAGGTTGAAAGCTCTTTAAATGAATCTACAGTCTCACAGGGCAAGCCACCATTGCCTTGGGTTCAATTAAATGAAGGAGAATGCAATGAGCTCGCCATATTTCTTTCTGGACCATCACCATCTTCCACGGATAAAATTGTGGCCAATATTCATAGTATGGACCAGGGAATGGAGTACTCGCAAGAGTCTTGTAAACAGTCAATGACTGCTGAGCTTTTGAGGAATTCAGCTAATTTGATGGAGTGGGGTCGAGTGGAGGCTAAGGAGGAGAAGTTGCCAGGGCATCGGAGGACAGCTAGTGCCAGTGCTGACATTGGCTCCTGGAATATTGCAGTGTCTGATGGCACATTACTCCATAGTTCCTCTAGTGAACAACCTGATCCCCCACCTAGAAAGATACCTAGCTTTTCAGGGTTGTTAAATACGATGGAATCATCTGTGTCAAACTTGAAGTGGTCTAAGAATGGTTACAGGAAGTTAAGGCTTACGGATCACCACCAAGAAGCTGATAATGCATTACCTCAAACTCAAAACCTGACCAGAGTGAGTATTTGATTTTCCATAACAATGTCCAAATTTAGTCTTCTTTTTTAACTATATTTTGTTTGGCTATAATATGCCGATCTTTAGAGAATCTGCATTCCTTTATGCAGGGCATCAATGTATGTTATGAAAAGAGTAAAAGCTGCCTTGATGGTTGTGATGATTATTATGACAAGCAACTATATGGTTGGTATGGAGCCATCCAGAGACAGCTCCAGAGGTCCCAATATCAAATGCAATACAGTCGACCTGTTCAAGTCGCCTTGTCCACTATTATCCTTCTTTGCTTGATTGGTGAGCCTCCTAATTGATGTTTTCTTTTCTACTTCTATAGTTATTTGTCATTTCTACAAGAATATTTCTCAAGGAATAAATTCTGAATTGAGCCAAAGTTTGTGGTCTGGTAATGGTTGCCACTGTTCTTTCTATTGACTTCAAAGAGCCTCAGCAGTTGATGGTATCTGTTTAGTATGAGAATGATGCGGTCTATATATCTCCAGTTTTTATCTTTTTTATTTTTGAATTACAAATATATGGTCTGGGGCCCCCTCTTCATAAATTTGACCACTTTTTGTTGCAACAAGAATGGATATTGTTGTTATGTCGTGTGTGGTCTTATATTTATGTCATTGAAGTCTAAGCTGGACTTCTTGAGATTTTTCTGGTACATGCCTGAGACATATCCGCTTTATGATTGATCTTGCAAATGCTCAAGCTTTACATATCAGTTGATGAACCTGTTTGTACTATAATTTACACTGCTACTACACATTATGTATATTTTGATTTACAATGTTGCTATATTTGTATTATTTTCTGGTTGTCTGTAGCTTTTCTTGAGGGAGGAAGTCTCTTTGGTTTATCCATGGAGAAGTATTGAAATATGCATAAGAATAAAAAATGAATCTGGTTTTCTGGTTTATTTTTGTGCTTCTGAAACCCTACATTCATTGGTTCACAACTGGTCTGTAAACTTGAAGTTGTAGACATTTAAATAACTATGGCTAGTGGCTAGCAAGTAGCTATGTAGTTCCATGTGGCTTAGTATTATGTCCATCTTTCTTTTGTTGCCCGAATTTGTCAAGAGATATTGAGGTGCAGTGTTTAAATGCATGGTGTGTGCTGAACCATTTCACATATCATGAGCCAAGGTGCCATTATTGTTAAAAGGGATAATTGCAACAAAAGCCCCAAACCTTTAAAACACTAACAGACTTTTCCCAAACCTTTGATTTGTTGCAGCCGTCACCCCTAACATTTTCAAACGTTGTAGGTGAGACCCTTTTGGATGGTTTCCGTCAAAGATATCATTAGTTGACCCAAAAAATTAAAGTCCGACAATTTTTTACCAAGTAAATGAGGGTAAAATGGTAACTTTATAATATTACCATATAAAATATAATTCAAAAAATTAAAAAAAATCAAAAAGGGAAAAGGAAATTACTGTTCATCACCTCCCAAAAACCCCCACCCCCCATAACCAAAACGAGTGAAATGGGTCCCCGTTGCGACCTCGACGCACAATTGTCGGGGATTATGGTAGCCTATCAGCGAACCTCTGAACATGAAACCATAGTCCTTTCATGGTTTGGATCCCAGCTTTTATGAAGGCACCAAAGTCTTGTTCGGTTCGTCTTTTGATTTGTGATTATGTAAATGCATCGGAAAATCAGTGGAGGGATCCCAGCTTTTATGAAGGCACCAAAGTCTTGTTCAGTTCGTCTCTTGATTTGTGATTATGTAAATGCATCTGAAAATCAGTGGAGGTTCTCTTCCCATTTTTAGATTTTCTTCTTTGAATTTCTTTACATTGTTCTAATTCTTTTCTTGGTTAAGATAAAATATTTTACATGATTTGCTTTGCTTTTCAAGTTTTATACATTCCAGAAAATATATCCATTCTCAACAATAGTCCCAAGGATGAATTTGAAATAATAATGAAATGAAATGGCAGCAAGGTAATAGCTATAGTGTTCCATTGGGAGAACAAGTTGTACATCATGTGGAGCTGGTTTTGGTTATGGCGGGTGGGGAGTGGGTGGGGGGGTTTTGGGAGAAGATAAACAGTAATTTCCTTTTTCTATTCCTTTTTTGATTTTTTGAATTATATTTTATATGGTAATATTATAAAGTTAACATTTTACCCTCATTTACTTGGTCAAAAATGGTCAAATTTTAATTTTTTGGGTCAACTGACAGCATCTTTGACGGAAACCATCCAAATGGGTCTCACCTACAACGTTTGAAAATGTTAGGGGTGACGGCTGCAACAAATCAAAGGTTTGGGGAAAATCTACTAGTGTTTTAAAGGTTTGGGGCTTTTGCTGCAATTATCCCTTGTTAAAATTATAGAAAAATGTGGAAAATGAAGTGAACTAGAAAATTTAAATTTCTGCGAAATCTGCAACTTACACCATCTACAACTCGTCAATTTATATAATAATAGCTGACTTAACAAAAATGAGCAGGAACAATTCCAAATTTTCTTGAGTGTTAGACTACCAACTGATAATAAAATATTCTTTTAAGTGGGAAGCTAAAATAGTCGATGGACTTGAAGTAGCACAAGAATTGTTTGCTATCAAAGATGAGGATGGTAAATAATCTTGTTTAATCTTGAACATAATATTCACAGTAATATATTTCATACAATAGAAGAAAAAAGAAAGGAAGTAAAAAATTTAACTGATAGATGCTTGGAACCTTCAAATACAGGCAAGGGAAGTATACCCTAGTCAATGGTGTTGCATGGGACTGAGGTATCCCTGTAGATTTGTATCTATGGAAGAAAAGATATAATGGGTAAAAGAAGAATTTTCATATGATGTTCTTCTAGGTTTTTGCCTTGAAAGATGTGGGCAATCTCCAATGTATTTATCTTTTACTCCCTGGGGCACTTTGACTCAGCATACCCAAGGACGTTGCCCAAAAGAGCCTTTCAAGAGACTTGACAGTTTCCTATTGTTAATATGGATCACATGGTTGTTGTAAGTGCAAGGAAAAGACACTGAGGGATGCTTCTCTATAATTCGAGTGAAATCTCTCTTGGAGAATTAGGGCTGCCTTAAAGCTCGTAGGACAGCTATAGCTTCTTTTATTTTCTCTCTTTTTTTCTTTTTAAAATTCAAACTAGCAAAATGTTGGGAGTATTTATTGATATTGATATTGATGGGTGGGCCGAACTCCCAAGTAGTAGATGTCTAGAAAGAAAAACTTACTTCCATGGAATTTTTTTTAATTGGGTGGTCGACATTGTTATTTCTATTCAGTTCAAAGTGCCTCTGCAGTTGAGGGTATCTGTTTAGTATAAGAATGATGTGGTCAATTGAGTTTGATCCCCATTTGAAGACACTGCTACTACAGTATCCACGTATCTACAATAACAATAGGTCATAGTTCAGGCCCATCAATTGACATGTAAAGTTTGAGCATCTGCAAAATTAATCCTCAAGTAGATACGGAAACTCAGTACTTTAAAGTAAACCATCTTTTATTATCATCCAAAAATATTGACAATTTCACAGAAGAGTATCCATCAGAATTCATGAATACTTTAAAGTAAACCATCTTTTAGTATAATAAATCTATTGCAGATACAAGAAGAGTCTTTTAAGACACTGACTATGACCCATTGTTATTGTAGATGACATGGTCGTTGTATGAGTAAGGAAAAGACAGCATTATGGATATTTCTAGATAATCTGAGTGAAACTCACTTGGATAATCAGGGCTGTTTCGAAGCACCTAGAATGTATATAGTTTTGCTTCTTGCTACAGTTCTTTCGAATGTAAGGATCATGACTTTCCATCCCTTTTGCCTCTCTGGGCTTATGATCTGGCAACGTCTTCTTTTGAATGGTGGAGCAGCTATGTCTGCCTCTATCATGCACCTAAACTATCGAGCTTTAATACGGTTTGGTAGTTGAAATTGCGATGTAGTTGGTTAAATCTTTGTATTTGAAAGCAAGGCTCCTTTTTCTTAAGGGTTCTCCCAACTTGCATCCGAATTCAACTGGAAATTCTCTGTTGACAACTTCCCCTTACTATGTTACAAATATAGAATTTCTGACCTTTCTTCTTATGAAAGAATACGTAGAATCAATTCACTCATTTTTTTTCAAGTCAAAGTTGTGGTTTGGATGCAGATACGTCAGATGTTGACGCTAGTGATATTGGACAATTCAGTTGTCAACTTAATATTATTTGTTGTACTTTTAGTTTATACTGTAACTTCATTTGCTTGATTTTCAATTTTTATTATCATAGATTTAGAATATTGTAAGCTCATATGAGTAAAATCATGGTTATAAAAAGTTACGAACCAAATAGCTTCTGTTGGAATTATTAGCCTATGGAAAATACTTTCAAATGCGAATGGATCCTTTATTGGATGATGTTTGAATTTATAGATTTCTAGAAAAGAAGAGCTATATAAAAGTATAAATTAAAATTGCAGATTTGGTGTCAAGATGGTACTCATTGCAATGAATCTGGGAATGACATTGCACATATCAATCCTGTTCATGGCCTCAAATGATAAGTTGATGGTGAATCAATTTTGACCACCAATTTTCTTGAAGTTTTGGATGAAAATTGTAGACCATTTTGATATTCCAACAGACCATTAATGGCATCAAAGAATTCATCAACCATGCATGCATGTGTGTGTGTGTGTACGATTTTCTCAATTTAGACTTTCAATATGTTTTCCTTTATTACTCTGTTATTTTAGTTAACAATAGATAGTCCTTGTCCAATGCTTTTGCCTTTTCTAAAGCTTTGATAAATAGGAGATTAAGGCTATGAATAACCTAATTTCTAAACGAAACATTCTTTTGATATTACTGTAGTCAATGACAACACTATATAATGCCAAGTTGCAAATCTATATTTTAAATTGTCACCTCCAGAAAATAAATAAATAGATAAATAAAATCAATGGAATGTTTGTCTGCATCTATTTTGTGTGTATATCTACGGGACTTGAGAAAGAAAGAGGTTGGACTATAGATGTATGGAAATGGAGAAAACATACACGAGATACTTTTTACAGTTTGCTCTTTTTCTACTGGCCCTTTGTCCTTTATTCTCACCATTTTCACTATAGAGCTTGGTTAAGTTATATGTACATGTACACGGATAACAAACTAGATCACTCTTCCCAATGCTATATTTCTTCTCCTTTAGCAATAGAGACATTATCAACACAAGAAAACATCTTATTTTCATTTTGGATGTCCATGCATGTATGAAACTGTGAAGCCTATTTATCAATCAAGATGAGTGAGAGCATAAAAAATTGGTTTTTTCAGGTAAAAGGGCACAAGGCTATCAATATAATGAGGTTTAATTTTTTATTGAGTAGAATATTAATCGAAAACATAAAATAGAGTAATGTTATTTATCATTATGATAATAGAACATCGGTGATGTGGCAACTCATTATCCTTTATATTTCTCTCTCTCTCTCTCTCAATTTCTCTCATAAAAATTGAACTGCTCAATTCAATTATTTCACATAAACTGTCACATCACCGATATTCCATCATCATCATGATATATAGCATTATTCATAAAATATTGTTTACATAGAGAATTAAAGAAACGTGATAATATTATTGCACATTTTATAAAGAAAAGTCGTGTTCTCTGTGATGGTACTCGTTTTTTCACTTGCTGTTAGGTCTCTAGTTCAAGGCTAACCTGCATAATGTTTAGTGTCATTATGCCTGACTTTTAATCAAGTGCAGACCGTCGGTAATGGAGATCCTAATAGATATTATGTCAAAGACGAGATAATATTAGGTTGTTATTTTGGGGAAAGAAATGAGGATTTATTTTGAGGAATTTCCATATATTTTATTTATACTCTTCCCTTAATAGTAAGGTTCAAGGTAGAAAAGTTTCCATATTGTTAATTTGGTAATTTTCCATTTAGAGTTTTTTAACTTCTAAGCATATATAGGCATCAATTTTTTATTTAGGTAGACTATTGATCATTGAGATATTGAAATGTCAATTTCCAGTTCTTGTACCTACTTGTCTATTTTCTCTTTCACCACTCATTTTCTCTTCTTCTGTGTTACTACGTTGTGTTGTGCTGCATTAGTCGGAACCATCAATTTTAATAGAAATAGTCGCCTCTAATGCTCGGACTCTTTGAAATGGACGAAGTATCCGTATCGACACGACACGTGTATGGGTATGAGATATGTGTCGGATCCTTCAAGTTTCAACTAAATACTTTATTTTTTTTCTTTCCCTTTTATGCTCCGCTGAGAAAGTGGAGGAAGGTGGCAGCATGGTTTTCCCTTCTTTGTCTTCTTTCTTTTTTCTTTGCCCTTTCTTCTTTTCTTTCCTTGTTTCTCTTTGTGTCGATGGTTTAGGGGTTTCTTTGTATAAAAATGAACATAGGTTCCATATAGTGCTACTTAGTGTTCCACTAAGTCCAAATTGCAATAAGGTCCCTTATTTTCTATTTTATATAATATTTAGTAATTAACTTTCCATAATTGAAAACTAAGCCTCAAAATTCTATTTTATTCGTCTTAAGCCCTTATTCAATACTCATTTTTTCTTTTGTGAACAATTGATTTTTGTCTATTTAAAATAACATTTTGGGTTAGTAAAAAGAAAACGAAGTTTAAAAGGCGTACCCATGTACCCCGTGTTCGAAATTTGGATTCTTTTTAGCCATGTTTTCTTATCTTATATTTTAGAAAATAAAAGATTCGACATTTAGATGCATACTCGTACTCAAGTCTGAGCATCATAGATAGTCGTTGTGGTCCCTTCCATAAAATTCATGCATAAACATGAAATTGTGGATAATAAAGTTACTGTGAGAGAAAGGGCAATTTCCTGTGCATTATGTCCTCTACATGCTTCTCACAAAATGACTAAGTCCTTGTGTAAAACGCACACATTCCTAAAAGAAATAGGATGTATATGAATTAGGGGACATAGGTGCACTTGAAAAAATTTGATTGATTACCATGAAATATAATTGCCAATTCTATTTTTCAACTTTTTGGAACTGGTGGTTCACTTTCCAATATTAAGAAGTATAAAATTGCTACTGTACAGGTTAATGCTTCCATTATGTATTCCTATTATGCATTTTTGTGTAAATTGCCAACAGGCGAAACACTAAATTTGCGTTGCATAATTTGAAGCAAGTATTAGGACTTTTTGAGTTTATTCATTCGTCAACATCTTATATTTTACTCATACATGTTGAGAAATCCTATGCTGTAACTTTCGAGATAGTATTAGATTTGTCGGCATGATCTGGAAGTCATTAGTGCGTAAGTTTATTTACTTATATGAGAAATGCTGCTTTGAAGTGGATACCAATGTGAAAATCCCATTGTTATCCACATAAATAAACCGTCATGCTTATGGATGGCGAATATTCATGTGTGAGATTGGCATGCTATATTGCTGCTCTCGTGTATATGAGGTTTACTTACTATTAATTAAGAGTTGAATTTGTGAATTCAATTTGTTTAAGACCCAGAGGTAATTATATATCTAAAACGTACAATATTTATGCATTGGTGTTTATTTTGTCACTGGGATGCTCATGCCATTGTTTTCCTTGCAGTTCTGTTGGCATTGTGTACAGTGTGAGGAGGAGCTGATCGTCTCTTCATTCGATTTATGGGTTTGTTAAGGTCAGGGAAATGCTAAGTATCATGCATGATGCCACCGAGCATAGATAGGGGTTAGGTTGTTGTATCATAATAGCAAATAATAGTTCATAAACGTAAATCAGTCTTCAGGAATGTACTACAAATTCACTCTCGTCCCTCCCCGCTAGTCAATATCTTGCCTAGGTCTGTGCATCAGAGGATTCAGTGAATTGCATTTGTGCCACTTTGAGAGTCAATGCATCCGAAGCAGACTTTTACACAATGTAGATGTAATCAAGCACCAATGTGAAGGCTCATAGTAATTTTGATTCTCTTCTGTTCTTCCTTGATCAGATTTCATGTTTCATATGAGATTGACGAATAACATGACACAATGTAATATTGTTCGGAAGATGAAATGCTTGTTATGGGTGCAAAATACGTGTCTTCTTTGACAAATATTTTATCAGTAATATTTGTTGCAATTAGTTTTATCTTGGTCTTGACAAGGCAGTTTTGACTTTCAAATATATTTTAACTTTTGGCATGGACGAATAGGAAGTTCAATTGCGGAGCATGATTTGATGCTATCTATTCATGACTATGGAAACTCTACTTTTGCACCCATTGCTATACGAGATCATTTTAACTAGGAACCTTTTGAGTGAGAATTTGAGAAGAGTTGAAAGATCCCCAGGGGTTGTAAAGTAAGGTTTGTCCAAAATCATTGAAGCAACTGGTCAAGCCTTACCATGGAGACTAGCAGCTGGGCCAGTTGAGAAATAGTCGGATAGGCCACGCCACCTATATACCTCATCCCTTTTAATTCGTTTATCTGTTTACTTTCTTGCCTCGGAAACAATTATTATTATTCATAAAGTTAAGTCTGATTTGTATATGACATGAGATTATTCGTCGCTGAGAACTTTAATGGGCAAATTTAGTCTCGCATTCGCGCAGAGCATTCTGTGAGATGTTGTCAGCGGCACGAACAGATGGTGTTCAAACCACAATACCAAGCTCAAGGAATCTTTCATGAAATCTAGCAAGAACAAATATTGTACAAAATATTGAAAGACAGTGTATAATAAAACATTTAATTTCAGATTCACATTCAGACAATTTGGTGAGCCTACTGTTGCATTTTTCAAATTTGAATATGGAACTTTAGTCATTGCACCACAAGGTCCAAAGAAATTATTGAGAAGAGATAGGCTAGGCTAGGCTAGGCTGGGAAACCTTGTTCGATACGATAGGACACGTAAACTAAGCAAGGCCTGGAGACACCAAGACCCAACAAGTTTATGGCACGCCTGAAGACGATAAGCAACGGTGGTTAGGAAAAAATTAGCACGTATGCGATAGTGATGCAGGAATATTATAGTGCAAAATACCACCAAAATGATGGGAAAATGGCATATCAGTAATGGTACTTTATGACAAAATGATGAACATATCTTGAAGCTACCAAGCTATGGTATAGAAGAATAAATGGATGTTGTGTAAAATGTGAGCATATACTTGGGTGAAAAAGAAGTGTTGGTGTGTAGTATGTTGGCACAAAGTAAAACTGGAAATGGAAAATGGGGAAAAGGGGATAATGCAAATTGAGAGAAAAGTAGAATTCTGGTTTATTTCACAATCTGAATGCCTCAATTACCAAGCGAGTTAGCTGACTTTATAGACAATTAGTGACAGCTGACTAACAACCATTAACAACTAACAGACTTCTGACTAACAACAGATTTCTAATTCTAACTAACTTGAACTCTTCCCGCCCTTTTACTAGCTTCCTTCAAATGATCTGGAGTTAATCTTCCATATGAAATATGTAAAAGATTAAGCAAAAGTTAGTTTAATGCGAGTTTTCCTTGGGGAAAAAAAAAAAAAAATGTAATTTCGAGTCAGGACATGTAAAGGAAAAATAACACTACTTCCTCTAAATGAGTGGGGCCCATTTCATTCTGTCAACTGAAATGACCAGTCCTTCGTAACTTTGGAGGACTTGAGATATGACATGCGTCGATGATGGATGCTAGCTGGGTGCCAAACTCACAATCAAGGCTTACTCTGATCTAATACTACTAGTGAATTATTTATCAAAATTGTAATAGCATCTCCCAAGTAACAGACTAAATATAAGCTTTAAAATCAGTTAACCCACTGAATGGTGAAAGTACATGTTCCATTGATTAGTACCACAAGTCTCTAGGATGTATGAAGAAGAGGATTTTGTTTCAATGAATTTATCGAGATACTTCATTTATCTATCAACCCACTCAGTACCAACATTTTGATTCAATAGTTAAGACGATGTGACAATAATATGTGGGGTGACAGAGGATTGTAAGTCCAAGTTATGATAATTGAATTGCTTTGTACATTAGGCCATTTCCGGAGGGAGGGAGTTATGATAGAAAGTGGATGGTGGTCATCTATAAGCTTAAACTATTAGAGATTGAAAAAAATAATTAATAAATAAATAAATTGATCCACAATTTATCTTCGACGTGTGACCTCATGTGCAGGCTGGATCATTTTCCATCAACAAATGAAAGTTTAATAAATGGGTGACGGTGAACCTTGAATCTAGGACCTTTGCTAGCTTTTGATACCCTGGCAAACCATCAAAACTACCCTACCAATAATAAAGTAATCACATGGATTGCATGTAGGAAATATGAAATATTTTAGTGTAGTGATTCCTTTCAGATTATCAAGGGAAGTACTGGAAGAAATTTATTCAAATTGATGAACCTTTTAGAGTTGTAACATGCAATTCTCGAGAAACCTAAACATTTGAAGGTTTGTAGGATCCTTTTGAGGGGAAACAAATAAGAATAAAGCTACTTGTACACAATGGTGTACATAACCATTTACACCCCCCCTCACATGGAGGGGGGTCCACACATAATAAAATATTAGTGGGCCCCCCTCCATGTGAGGGGGGTGTACATGGTTATGTACACCATGAGGTGTACATTTAGCATGGTTCAACAAATAAAGAGTGAACTGCTAAGTTATAAAATTTCATGAGAGGGAGAGAACGTTAAAAACAGCCAATGAATAAAGAACACAGTTCAAACTGAAGTGACCTTGAACAGAAATGCTAAAATGGCAAAAGAAATAATATTAGCAAGGAAACTACTAATACAGTCCTTTGTCTATGTTACATAAATTCGAGTAATGATTTCCAGTTCAAATTCATCAACTTTAAAGTTAGGATAAAGTATAATGATTTTTTAAACCTCTTGCTTTAGTTTGTGCTGAAATGATTCTAGTGAAATATTACTTAGAGAACAGATCAAGCAATATTGAGCTTCTATGGAGATATGTGACCACTATGAAATATCGAATGCCTCCCTCCCATACTTGTTAGAGTTTTAGCTATCCATTACAGCTACTTCATACTTCTATAAGAATCAAAGTAACATAGTCCAACATTAGTAAAATTTTCTGCACCTAAAGGGCCTTCAAATCTAAACGATTGAATGAATAACAAGAATTGAAGTATATAACCAAAGATCTTGTTATTTCTAGCTTAATAGTCCAACCATAGATTCCCAAAAGTGGGATGATCATCTTGAGAACAATCCAATTAAACCAAATCCCTGATTATGTTTTGCAAGGAACTGAAGAATTTACAACACTTACGCTATATTCTTGGCTTTTGCGGGCTTCACTCAGTTTGGCAACATGCAAGACGAATACTATTAAGGGCAATCAAACTCTCAAAAGATATTCTAAGCTAACAAGTAAATAAATACCACAGCTCTATCACTCCAGTTACACTCCAGGAACTAAAATCTTTTATAATCAGATAATTTTCTAAGGTTTAGAGAGAAAATTAAAGAAACCCACCTCCGATGCGCCATCCAACACCAAAACCACAACCAATGCCGAAACCTGTCATCAAATTTCCAAAATTTTAAACCCAGTTCAGAGAAAATGTAATACGCAATAATTATTAGCACAAAATAAAAAAGACAAGCGCAAAAAATAAAAATTCAATGATATTAACAAATAGTCAAATATTAACGCATTTTTTTATTTCCCAGAAGAAAAATACCGAAACCAACGCCTGCTCCATTGATATTCGTTAGCACCATTGCTTTGCCT
>CAIGRT010039654.1:0-15090 GCA_903798405.1 Fraxinus platypoda | reverse complement strand
AAATTAATGGGAATATTTCCAAAGTCGTTTCGCTTTATTCCAATCTTTCGGCTAATTTTTCGAACGTGTTTAATCAGCCCAACGCTCCTGCAACTGATTCCAAGAGCAATACTGAGGAAAATCAGTAACTAGGTATTCACTCCTTCGGTCTTTAATTCAGTCTCGTCTCTAACATTTTATTTATCGAATAAATGATATATTTATTCACATTTTATAGTTATATAATCTTCATTAGCTAAGAGTAATTAATGATCTTAAATCATGGATATAATAATTAGTTGTACAATTTTTATGTAATCTAAGTTTATTCGTCTATAATTAGTGAAGATTTGGACACTTTTGATACGGTTCTATTGTCGTCTATCCCACAATTTGGTGAATGGTATTGGATAAATGTTAGTTGATCCTATATTCAATTATAGTTCTATGATTCAGATTATNTGAGCGTTGGTCAAATGTTTAAATCCTATCTGGGGAGATTTGATTCATTCTGAATTAACGAATTTAGAATGAAGGGGCTCCCTTTGACAAGTAGGTAACTTGTTCCGTGTCTTTGTTTCTTCGTATTGATTGTTGAAGAAGTGACTTTTGGATGGAGACTTTTGAGCATTAAGAATGCATTGGACGGGACCATGACCTGATTACGAACTAAGGTCAGCAGTCCCTGAATGAAACGAAATTCTGAATGCATAATGAGATCTATGCATAAGTTTGAACTAGGGATATTAATGAGTGAGATCAATGCATGATCAACACTTAGGTACTTCCGAAGTTATGGTAAATAAATCCGTGTATTCATGACATGGAATCTACGACCCTCTATTTAGGGACGAACATCCTCTTATGTATTTTTCACTGAAAGTTTAAAGATGAACTTAACGATTTAGTAAAGCGTTTTGTTTAATTATACTTGTAACGTGATCACAAGTATCCGTTAAGGTAAATGGTGTTCAAGAAAGAGTGCTATAATTGGAGGGCAAGATACTCATTTAGCATTTGACTCCATTTATGTATGTTCAAGAGGGGAAATACATTTGATAGGTGGATTTGAGGATTTAGTTGTTACAATTACTAATTCAATAGCTTCATTACGTTCATAAAGCATACAAGTTAAATCCCATACATTTAGTAGAATGAGTCAATATTAATTATTTTTCTGTGCGCGTCGAGAGAAAGGGAAAGAGAAGAGAGGCCTTGCTCAAATGCTCAAGTATTTCTTCTTTCATTGTCTTGTTGCATTCTATGCAGTCTTTCTTCGACTAGAATACTGAGAAACACAAAGGATTCAAAGAAGGAGGATCAATTTACTACGAAGATAAAGAGGAAAGCACATGTTAACAGTATCATGAATAAACAATGAATGCTTATATTGATTCTTTTTCAGATATCAAAATTAAAATTGGGTCTTTTCATCCATTTAGATTTAATTTTTATATATATAAAAAAAATTTATGTAGCAATGCATAGCAAGAATGCTCCACTCCTTGACAGATCACTGCTTTAGGTGGGAAGTGAAGTGAATGAGCTCAATTGCTTCTCTTTACACGTTTCTTTTTTCTTCATGCTCATGTTGCATGTGATACTGTGTCATTTTTATAGGCTTAGGAGGATGAGAAAGATATAATCCATGTATCGGAATAGTTAAGGAAGCTCTGATAGCGTGAATGATCAAGTAGATGGGTGAACACTTGTCTCTGGGACGAAGTAAGGTTGTCTAATTGGCTGCTCTAAGCTAATGAATTGTGTTCAAGCTTACTCAGGTGGGGTGGTGATGAGTATGTCGCCTAGCCATTCCTGGTAATGACTGATAAACTAAAACGTGTCCTAATATCTATTCTACTATGTCCCTGTTTGGGCTCCATATCTAAAAATTCAAATTTTCTTACTCTCGTTTTCAACTACGATAAAATATTTTACACGTAAATCCAAATTTTCTCAACTTTACAACTACACAATCTTAAAAAAATCACTATTACATGGACCTTTTTTTTAAAAATGGAGTTCAAACTATAAATCTATCATGTCAACTAATTCATATGGAACATGTAAAAATGATGTCATTAATGTAAACATATAATTTCAAAGGAACTCTGTGACAAGTTATTTGGACAAAATAATTGGTCAGAGGGAGTGTCAATTGGGGAAGAAGTGTGGGTTCGGTTGGCAATAGAGTAGAGGATTGGTGGGAAGGTAATTAAAATACGGTTGTACACGATGATTTACATACATGTGATATGATGAAATATGATTGGGTAAAAAAATTTTCAACCAAATAGAAAAGAAATTCTCTACACTCTTTTTGACACCTCATGTGTACATAAACTATTATATAACTCTATTATGTACAATTAACAATATTCATTAAAATACTGTAACTGTCGTGTCGGGATTTCTGGAAGGAATGATGGGGATAAAAATATCTCTATTTTATTGTGTTGTTGAATTAATTATTTGTTTTTAAGATATTTTTATTTATTTTTAAATGTGTTGAAAAATATAAAAATAAAACTAAATTAAAACAATTGGAGTCGGAGAAGGGAGGGCAAATCTGTCGGAATTTTTTGCCGTCTCTTCTCTGGGAGGGGGTTAGAACTTAGAAGGGAGCATGGACAGACCATAATTTAAAGAGAATTGGTTTATAGCCCACTTTAAAATTTGGCTTTATAAAAATTATAAATAAATAAATAAAGTTGCTTCATTAAATTGACCTTTTTTTTACTTCATAAAATTGGCTGAAAAAAACTTAAGGGCACTCCAATCTAGTCCACCTTTGTTTTAGCCCCATTATGTTGATTAAATAAATTTTGTAATACTAATTTTTTGAAGAATGTGTGATTAAAAATGAGAATTTTTTTTTGAATTTACGTGTAAATTATACACACATACGCGAAATTGATCTCCTAAGCATCAAGCAAGGTAGTACATTACAATAAGTAGTGTAATCAATTTTGTAATCAACTATTATCTCTCACCGCCTATTCATCGAAGCGATTAGTATAAATTAAGAACCGTGCTTAGGAGTATGAACTGGTTGTCTACTTGGTGGATCGGCTCGTGAGAGCTTAGCCATTAGACAACTTAGCTCGTTCCATTACAAGTCCATAGGCCGCGTCAATCTTGAAAAAGTAAAGTTGTGCGCTTCACAAACTGAACTATATGAATTTCCTTTTTTATCTTGCATTCAATTTTGTGAAATTACGTAAAACCAGTTGTTTAGTTTAACGGTTCTACAAATCATGTTTAAACTTTATTTAATCAAAAATTAGGTTTTAATTTCACAATTAATATTAATAATGATATTTTAAATTAAATTAATCTATATACCCACACCTATCCCACCAAATGTCAATCCCAATTCCCAAACCTTTCTCTCTCGTTTGTCTCTTCTCTCTCTTCCGTCTCTTCTCTGCCTTCTCCTCCCTTTCTCCCTCTTCCTCCCATCTCCACTCTCTCATCGTCTCTTCACAAAGTCGATACAGCTGCCTCTACCGCTCGCCGTTCTTTTGTTCCTTCTCTTCTTTCTCCTGGCACTCACGTTGCCATCGTCCGCCACTGTAACTTAGTCGAAGCCTCCTGAGGCTCTGCCCTCGGAGCAGCCCACCTTAAAGCGGAGAGGCAGTAGCCACAAGCGAAAATCGGCCTCCATTAACAGTAGCGGTGGTTCAACTACTCAGGCCATTTCCTCCAAGCGGCAGGCCAGAGAGAAGCCATCTCCGGTGCCATTTCCTATGATCCACCACAATGGACCATTCACTAGGGCGCGGGTGCAGCCGAACAACAATGGTGTGTCGGTGGTGGAGCCAACGGAGCGAGTTTGCATAGAAACCTCGGTTAAGAAAGAGGATTCGATTGAAGTGATCGAAAATTGGGAGACTTTTGAGGCGAAGATTGAGGATGAGTATGTGGCCATTACATCGACAGATGCAAATGTCCATGTGGTGCCTACTTATGCTGGTTAGTGAGAACCAAATAACAGGTCACAAATGGGTGGGATGCTTCCTCTTACTCTTCTTCTCACGTTTTTCATTCTTTTCTGCCTCATTTTTAGGTTTCTTCCTCTTATTCCCGGCAAATGTATGGCGGATGTGTGTGTGTTGTGGCGGGGTCGACGGTGGTAGATTTGTTTATTGGCGGATCCGTGTGTGGTGGATCTGTTTATTGTTGTGGCGGGGTTGACGGTGGTGGTGGTGGGTTTTTCGGTGTTGTAGTGCAGGTGGTGATGGTGATGGTTGTTTTTTGTTATTATTGTGGATGCGGCTGTGGTGGTGTTGTGACTGGGGTGACGATGTTGGTAATGCTGTGCAGGCGACGACGGTGGTGGTTTTTGTTGGTGGGTGGCGGCGGTAGTGGAGGTGGCGGCGAAGAGAGTTTGTGACCAACTGTTTGGTCGATCTGTGACCAAGTATTGGTAGCGGATTGAGATTGGGGACGGGTGTATGTGACCAACTATATTAGCTATTAAACTGTGACCTTAAAATTCGATAATCTGTTACTAAAAATATAATCTATGACCAACAAATTTGGAAATATGTGACCTCTGTTATCTATAATTTTTTTAAACTTGTGACCAATTAAACATTTGTGACCTATAATTTGGAAATCTGTGACCAATTAATTTGAAAATCTGTGACTGTGTGACCTATAAATTTTGATCTGTGACCAACTAATTTTGAAATCTATGACCAACGTATTAATTGTGACCTATAAAATGTAACCTAAAAAAAATTCGTGACCAACCATCCGGTAATCTGTGGCACAAAAAAAAAATCTGTGACCAACTAATTTGGAAATTTGTGACTGTGTGACCTATAAATTTTGATCTGTGACCAACTAATTTTGAAATCTATGACCAACGTATTAATTGTGACCTATAAAATTTTTGAACTGTGACCGTAAATTGTAAATCTGTGACCAGAGTGGTCACCAAAATAGTCGTCGAAATAATTGTCGGAATCGGAGCAGTCGTCGGAACGATTGTCGGAGAAGAGTGGTGGTCGGAATGGTCGCCAGAATAGTCTCCGGAGCGGTATGGGTGATGCATGTGGGATGGGTTAATTATATTATATTATAATTAAATATTTAATAATAAATTGATTTAATAATTTATTATTTCATAAATAAAAATAAAAATAAAAACTTGATTTTTGAATTTTTAAATTATAAACCTGATTTTTGAATTGGTGTAAAAAATACACCTTATTTATGAATTTTTCCCTTCAATTTTACTATATTTTCTATAAATTTTGTCTTTGAAAAATAAAAAGAGCCCGTGAACCAATGCAGCTTGACTCGCCAATGGAGCCCAATTTGCCTAATGGGCCATGTTCATCCTGGTTGCCAACCAATGGATCAACTTATCTCGATCCATTAGCACCCAGAAGAGAATCATCCTCGTCCTTATCTTTATTTTTATATTAATTAATAATTTGGTAAAAGAAAGAAAGCTATATGTAATAATTGACCCATTCAAAAGCGATATGAAAAAATAATAGGCACATGTGACACTCTCTTATTGGCAGGGGTCTGTCACCCACAAACCCCCAGCCAATAAGGTAGACCGACAGGGCCCGCTCTTTTTTATTATTATTATTAAATACAGTTTTGTTATTTGTACACCCAGATTGATACCCCTTGCAATAGAGGGAACTCACGACCAATAAAAAAAAATCACGAACTTCCCTATTGTGGGTGAGGATGTACCCGGTGTATATATAGCAAAGCTCATAATAATAATAATATTGCATCGTGGTTGTGGGCCCTCTATTGTGAGAGGGGTACCCGATGTAATAATATTGCATCGATACGCGTGACAGTATTCTTCCTGGAAAAACCAAAGTGCAATTATTGTCATGTGAAGATGGAATAATTCTTAGCATTAACCCACCCACCACCTCAATTGTTTCTTGCTTTCTCTCTCTCTCTTTTTCTTTTTCACGCAAAGTTTGTTTGTGACAGGTCATTTACCTCTTGTTTGGACTTCATTTTTCAAAAAAACATACCATTTTTAAAATTTATTTTTAACTATATAATTTCATAATAATATTATAACTTAACGCATAAATTCATTTTTTTTATTTTTAATCACATATTTTTCAAAAAATAACTATTCCAAAACACATTTATCCCAAAATTTATTTTTAATGGAGCCTAAACAAGCGCTTAAAGGGTGTGCTTTAAAAATATATAGTTAAAATTTAAAAAATTATGAATACACGTGAAAAATTATTTTAGAAAGAATAATAAATTTTCATTACGATATATTTATCTTCTTTCTTCTTTGAAATTGCAGGATCTCTTGTATTGTAATTGACTTTATTAGGTAGAAACGAGATAAAAATGAAATTTAAGAAAATTATTTAATATTAATTTATTTATTTTTTCTCTTTTTATCAATCATATATTCTCTCAATAAAATAATATTACACATAAATAAATAAAAAATTTACTTTTTAACCTTTCAAAATATACTTTTTCAAAATCAATTTTTTTTCTCTTTTTTCATTAATTAATTAATTATTATTATTATTATTATTCTGTCAAAAGTGGTTGAACTTGTGTAGGCCCATTAACACGTAATTGTCGGCTACCCGAAACTTCCGCTGCCCCACTACTTTTAAATTAAAATAAATTAGCATTTATTTTATTTTTAGCCACCTGACTTTAACAAAAATATCGATTGGATCATCCATCTTCAATTGATCAACAACTGAACACACAAAATTTCATTTTATTGTAAATTTAGTCACTTTGTTAGACCCAATACGTGAAATTAATTTCTAATTCATATGCCTACAAGCTAGGGGAAGTTGATGTAGCAAAATATTAGCTCCAACCATCAAGCGAGCAAAACTATTTTATCCAAATATCACTCCAAATCATGTTTGCAAATGCGTGATCGATTTTTAAAGCGAGGTAGGAAGACACTTTTTTGTCGTATCTAATGATGTTAGCTCAATAGAAGCATGGATCAACTAGGAATTGATTTATTTAAATTTTCGAAGCAAGTTCATTTAATTTTAAATTTTAGCATCTTTGTTACAGGAGTACATCTTTCCAACACTAAACGTTAAAGACACTAAAAAGAATAGTGGCACAAATCATCTCTACAATAGGGCTATGGTGGTAAAAAGTCAAAATCCCAACAAAAAACTTTAGACAAGGCTAATTCATTAATTTCAATTGTCTAATGGAGTGATTAAGAGTCTGTTTGAACCTCTTTTTTAGTTTAAAATGCATTTTAAAATAGCATTTTGATGGAGATTATATGATTAAAAAATAAGAAAAAATTGAATTTATGCTTATATTATTTTATTGAAAAATGTGTGGTTGAAAATAAGAGAGAAAAAAATGTATTTTGAAAATAATGAGGACGTAATAATAACTAAAGATGGATGTCTGAATTGAGATTTTCATGATAGTTGGTAGACCAAAATGAAATTAACCCATTTAATGGAGAAGAAAAGTTTCAACGCTTGAAAAGCACAAACCCTAAATAATCAATCAATCCTTCGGATATTTTTACTATTTATTTGTGCTGGCAGAAATATGGAAACCACTTGGAAACAACCTCTGCCTTGTTCATTTTGTCTTTCCTATCTCTCTGTTCACACCTAGGTTTTTTTCTCATTGTATCCTCCTTTCTAACCTCTCCCCTTTTTCTAGATTTATTATTATACAAAATTTGCTGTTTTTTTAAGGTAATTTCTCCTTGGATACATCGAATTATCAACAGCTATATCTGTTGTGTTATGGGTCTGAATCGCTGACTGCGCTAATCTGCAATTTTCTTTCTATATTCTTCTTGTTCTAGATTTATTAATCCATGAAGAAAACTTCCGAGATGTTAATTTTCTTACTTTTTTTTTTGTTATTTCAGAGAGAGATATTAAAGATCCACTATTTCGGATCAAAAACATTAACGATGTTTAGAATTTTGTATGGTGTCTATTTTTCAGGGGAAAATGAGTTATGGTCGTTGGTGGCTATGTTTTGTACTTTGTTTAAAACTGTTAATCGTATATTCACTGCATATTCTAGTTAATCTTTGAATTTTTGGTATCCTTTGTGTTTTAACTTGATTAATTTTGAGTGTTGGAGTTGATTTCTTTTTAGATGTTCATAATAATGGCGATATTTGAATTTAATTTAAATTTACGGTTTCTTGTTCTACTTCTTTATTTTAATTAAAATAGCTAATTCTCGTTGCAGTGTTACTCTGTTTGGACTCATGCCAATTCCAGGAAATGAAGAGGTTTTCATCTGATTTTTGATTACTTTAATTTAATGAACATTTTATTTAAATTCTATTGTTAATTCTTTTTTATTTTCAGCATGGGGTACTTCCACAGCAGCAGCAGCAGCAGGAGTCTAGTAATTCTTCTGCAACTATCCCTATTAAAAAGAGGAAATTTCCAATAATTCGGTCTCCTTCTCCGTCCCCTGAAGAACGACTGTCCGCATCCGAGGACAATGATGCAAAAAATATAGAAGACTTCGAAAGCTCAGGTAAAGTGCCATCCCTGGATGCTGCTGTTGATATGTGTTCATCTGGTAAATCTGATATGAGCAAGAATTCCGTTTTAGAAGCAAAGAAAGAAAAAGCTACTGATACAAATGTCCACTTGCTGCAAACCAATTTGGACATTTCTGCTTCCAAGCCTCAAGAGACTGAACGTTGTGATAGTTTAGGTTCTAAGGATGGCGTAGTGAGTAAAGTGAATCTCCTTTCGAATGAGAAATCTGCAGGATCAGGAGTTCTAGGAAACAATATGGGTGCTATTGTAGTGAATGTGAAGAAGGAAATTGACAGCCCACAAGTTGAAGGTGATTGTAAACCTAATTTTTCTACTGGTTCAGGAAATGTGGAGTTTTTATTGGAACCAAAGGAACCACTTGTTCCTGCTTTGGAACCCAAAAATAGTGAAACGAATCACCTAAAATTTGATAAGTTAGATTCTTCGTTGTTGAATTTGTCTTTGTACAGAGACGCGCTCGTTACCCGTGAAATTAGTGGTGATGGCTCAAATAACGTTAGCAGTCATGTACATGCTAATAATAGGTCAAACTGGGATCTAAATACTTCGATGGATGCATGGGAGCCTTCTGTCGAAAACAATGCACTTCTTCACAATTCTATTGGTAATGGCAAGTTCAATAATAACTGTAGTGGGCATGATTTGAAACATTCTTCACGTGCAGTGGGTACAACTGATTTCAGTTTGAATAAAGGGAAACATATTTCGCATGAGCATAGTTCAAGTTTTCCTATTTCATCTGTACAGCCTAGGCATGAACATAAGCCTGAGGATTCCCTTTGTCTTAGTCTTGGTATACCATACAGGGAGTTGAACTCCAGTAGGGATCATTCTTCTTTATCAGATAAAGTAGACTCTGTCAGGGTTGACTCAAACTCAAAGTTGCAAACAGGGCAGCTATCAACAAGAAACATGAATTCTGTTAGTTGTAGAGCTGTGAAATTGGAAACCGTAGATGAGAATCTGGAATGTAGTTGTACCGGTGGTACTAGCAGTACAATGGAAATGTCGAGGCTTAGTTTGATGAAAAGGGAACTTATTGAGAGTTGCAGCTCAGAAACAGTAGTACCGTCATCTAGTAACACACAGAAAGTAGTTGACACAAGACCAATAAAATCTGAACTGTTTCAGGTGCATAACAAGGAAATAAGCAAACCTGCAGATTCTATTCTAGCTCAATCTGCTGAAAAGGTTATGCAGCATCAAGAGAGCTGTGCATCTTCGTCTGTTCTATCTATGCCTTTGACCCCTCTTAACTCGTGTCCCTCCAGGTTGCCAACCTTTTCAGAGTCAACCGCAAGTGAGGGTTTATCGTATCAATCTGAACATTCTTTCCATACTAAACACTTTTGTAACAGAAAGGATATACCAGATGAGCCGATTGATGCTGTGATCCCTAAACCTGTAAGCCAGAAAGGCGAAGAAATAAGCGTGCACTGTGAGAAGGTAGAGAATTTGATTGCTGAAGATCCTGAAAGGTGCAAACTGAATTGGGTTGACGAGCATCCTAGGGAATTGTGTGGAAACAGTGAGGTAGCCAGCGATGCGGAAAACACGAACTTACCTACCGATATGCCTGGAGCAGATGCTTTTGGATCTAATGGAATTCATGCTTTTACCAATCACAAGGGTATTGAGAAAAGGCGACCTGACAAAGAAGATGAAGATTATGAAGATGGCGAGTTTCGAGAATCGATAATGCATCCAACAGTAGAAGATCCAAATGTTGATAAAAGGGAAGAAAATGTTAAACTTGTTGAGTGCGATACAAGAAATATGGAGTCTTGTGTTTTTTCTTCTGATAAAAATTGCAACATATCTGATTTTGATGGAAAAGCCACTGTATTGGATAATCATGATGAGACGAGTAGCGACCAAATTAAGGAATGCGTTGATATGGGTCCCAATGAGCGTGATGGTGAAGATGGTGCTCTGCAAAAATCATTACTAGACGAAGTTACTGAAGTTGGACTTGACAAAAAGAGCTCTAATTTTGTATCTCCAGAGAAACAAGCTAATCTTTCGGGAGGAGATCATGTTGAAGAGGGTGATGAAAAGGATGCCCCTGGTGAAGGGGCAATTAATGAGAGCCATGGGATGGAGGCGACACTAGGTGAGAAAGCCACCAGTGAGAGAATTAAAGAAATCTCTCTAGGAGAGAATGATTCAACTCTGCCCAAGGCTGAAGCATCTGTAGATAATAGTAGTAATAATAACAATGCTGCTAATTCTTCCAACAATGCAAGCAACAAGAGCCGCATCATAAATTTACCTCGTACTACTGTTGCTGCATCCCCCTGTAAAACAGTGTCTATTCCGGGTAGGTTGTCTTCTCGAAGTGGAAAAGAAAGATGCTCTGATCTGGAGGGGGAGATACAACGTGGGAATAGGTATATTCTTGTGACCTGGCACTTGATTGGCGTCTTCATCTGTTTTTTAATAATTTTTACTTATATTATCTTCTCTATTTTCCTTTTTACAGAGATGAATTTTGTACTGATGGTCCGAAAAAATTTGTGAAAGATTGGAGTCAACACCAGTCATTTAGAAATTCAAGATCGAGTTTCATAGCTCGAAGAGGAAGGTTATCTGGCAGGTTTGGCCGGTTACACAATGAGTGGAACTCTAACCATGAGTTTGCATCAGAAAGTTACAATGTCAAAGCTGATTATCAGGATTCTAGACGTAAGCATGCTTCTTCAATTGCTGACATTGAGCTCGACTATAATGGCTATGGTATTGCACCGGATAATTCTACTTTGAGTGGTGGTAGAAGGAAGGCCTTGAATGATGAATTGCACCGTACATCTGCTAGGAGAATATCTCCCAGAGGTAGAGATGGTCCTACAATGAGAGGCATTCCAATGCTTCGTAGGATTCCTAGAAATGTTAGTCCAAGTAGATTTGCCGACGAACATGGTTCAGACATGGTTGGATTTCGTCATAATGAAAAGTATATTCCGGAGTTATCAGATGATATTATAGATCCTGTATTTACTCGTCCACAAACCATGTATGATGAACTTGATGATCAGCTTGTGCGAGGGAACAGGAACTTCTCTACTTTGCAGAGAAAGGACTACTCTCGGGCCCGCTCGAAATCTCCGATTAGATCCCGAACACGGTCACCTGGGCCATGGCCATCTCCTTGGAGGAGATCACCTGATGGGCATCCACAATTACCTCAGCATAGATCTCCAACTATGTATAGGATGGGGAGGATGAGGACTCCTGATCGTGATTGTTTTCCTGACGAGGTTGTTGGTAGAAGGCGTGAATCTCCAACCTTTATGGCTCAGCCTTCTAATGACATAAGGGATGTGGATTCTGGACGGGAACATATTCTACATAGGTCTGTTAATTCGAATAGAAGAACTCCACCTGGACGGGTATTTCCCAGAAGCACTAGGAGAGTAAATGTGTTAGATCCTAGAGAGAGGGCAGATGGGGATGACTATATGAGTGGGACAGTACATTCCAGTAGATATCATGATGCGAGTGGTGATGACAGAAGAAAGTTTGGTGAGAGACGGGGAATGGCTCGTTCTTTTAGGCCTGCTTACAACAGTGATAATGATAATGTCCGTTTCCATCATGTAAATGATGGCCCCAGGCCTTTCAGGTTTCGTCCTGATGGAGAAACGGATTTCATGGAGAGAAGCACCGTAAGAGAAAGGGAGTTTGATGGGCGCATTAAGCATCAGCCACTATTTGTATCAGGGCGAATGAGAAATATTGAAGAGCAACAGGACGGGAACCACAGGCCCAGTGGGCAGCAGGTTTGGCATGATCAGGGATTCAGTGATGTCTCGAGAGTGAAAAGAAGAAGATTTTAACTCCCATTTCACTGCAGGAAAGAGTAGCTGTTCATCGTAAATGTTATTGCAGTTTCGACTGAAGCTCCACAAGTTGTAGTGTTGATGGATAGCCCAAAATTGGCCATGAAATTTGCTATGTTTCACTGTTTACTCTCTTCTGAAATTAGCGAACTTATGCCAGATGCTGAGATAAGAAATGAGCTTCCAAGTATATCCCTACACAACAGTCGTGCTAGACATCGAGTTTTAGTATATGCTCATAAATAAATCAGGTAAGTTGATGATGTTCCCTTCGTTGTTTATTCGACCTCAGTAAGGTTTATGCATGCTACATTTACCCACGTAATATATAAACGATCCCTGGAATTAATAAAATATGAAGGGTTGAGGCATCCCATTTCGCGGTAAGAATAACAGGGTGGAAATGTGGTTGATTTGCATCTTTTAAAACTTTATTGCAGTTTTTTGAAGGAGAATACAGGATTGAGTTTGGTTGAGGAATGATTGGAAGCATGCTGGTATTGCAGCGTGTACTGGAGATTGTTGCGAGTGTGGTACCAGATTTTAGTAAAACCCGTTACGTGATTTCGGATAATAATGAAAAAATTAGCTATAACATGTTTGGTCTCCATTTTCTAAAACTCAGTTTTTTTTCCCCAACCATACTATTCATGGGATTAACAATTTCTATCAATTTCTGAACTACGTATTTCATCAAATTTTATTAAATTTTATTAAAAATTTTATTTTTAACTAAATCAAACGGGGCCACATATGAAAGTGCAACCAGATGCTGCTGGTTATAACGTTGGTCTTCATCAACTAGTTTATAATCGACAAATTGCACTTTAGGTTTTCGACTTGTTGTCCAATGGCAAGTTGGTCCCCAACCTTTAAAAAGGGGTAACTTGGTTTTTCACTTACTTCAATAACAGACGACGTACAAATTTGTCGAATTATATTGTGGCCCTTGTATATCCAGTTGTGTGAAAGGTTTGCATCTTTGATTGTCTGTCTTTGAAGTTAGGTATGTTTACGTGATGATTGTTTTCATAATTGGAGGCTCATTATGCAGCAACACTAAAACGTTGGGACTAATTTGTTTATTTTTAAAAAGTTGAGGATTAACTTATGAATAAGACAATAGGTTGGTGACTAAAAGTAGAGTTTTACCTTTTAATTATATGTACCAAAAGAATAAAAAAAAAACATAGTACTTGGAAGCAAGATTATAAAAGGTGTCAAGACGTGGAAAGTGTGAACTTGCGTATGCGTAATATTAATAAAAAGTTTTTTCAATTTTAATATTATTTTAATCATTCTACACCAGTAAATAATTAAATAATGCTACCTTGAAAATTTAAAGAAACTCTAAATTATATTATTAAGCGACAATCATTATTTTAAAATTCTTTTATATATATATATACTTATTTTCAATCACATTCACACAATAAAATATTTCATACGTAAATTCAATTTTTTTTTCCATTTTTCAATCACACGTTCTTCTAAAAGTTACTATTTGAATTTTTTTTTTCTTTCAAAATAATGGTTGTCAAACGGGGCTAAAGTTTTCAATAAAAACTAACTTTTTTAAATTTTAATCATACTATACCGATAAATAATTAAAATAACTCTTTACCTTGAAAATTTAAAGAAATTCTATATAATATTATTAAAAACATATTTTTCTAAATCCATAAATCAATAATGCTCGTTTGGGTGAGGTTTTTTGAGCTTTTATCATTTTTAAGTTTTAGTAATGATTTAAGTGTTTTGTTGGAATGAACTTCAAAATAAGAAAATTGGTCAACATGGAATTGACGGCCTTTCTTAAGCCTAGACTCTCTGTGTCTCGAGCTTAGACGGTGATTTTAGAACAATAAATTAAATTCATTATTGAATATAAATTCACGATTGTCTTTACCGTCTTAAAATGATAATAATAAAATTATTAAAATTGGAATTCTTGAAAATGGAAGAATCTTTTGGATGCGTGAATCCAAAGAGAGAAACTTGAACAAGGTTCTCATGCGGAGCCTTTTGTAATGGCTATTTTGATCTGAGAATTGTTTGATGGATAATAATTTTTGAATATTCATCAGTAAAAATTTCAACATGAAATTTGTTGAATAATTTGGTAATAAACGATTTAATTTTTTTTATTAATCACGTGTTATGTATACACAATTTAAATATTAACATACTTATCAAAAAAAATTAATAGTTATAAATGCACAAACTAAAACAAGATGTTAAATATAAAAATTTCATATTTGCATATAAACAAAATAAATAATGCTACTTATACATAAGTAGTTATATAATGGTTTACATACGGATGCTCATTATATATTACCATATCATATGTGTGTAAATCATTATGTATATATCGAACCAAAATTTAGCTAGAAAATAGTTAACGACGGCTAAGAGGTGGGTCAGGATGAGCAGTGATGGATCCAGGATTTCTAATCAGCACGGGCGACTGTGGATCGTCGACCGTTGTAAGTAATAAATTATTAAGAGTCCCATTTGATGTCCATTTTTTATTGCAAAAAATGAATTTTGAAATAATGATTTGATGGAGAATTTGTGACTAAAAATAAGGAAAAATTTTGAATTTGTATGTAATATTATTTTATTGAAAATTGTGCGGTTGAAAGAAGAGAAAAAATGTATTTTGAAAAAAAAAAAAAAGGAAATCAAACAAGGACTAAAATTTAAACATAACA
>CAIGRT010039651.1:0-10498 GCA_903798405.1 Fraxinus platypoda | reverse complement strand
AGAATTGTGTTGGAGGAAACACCTCATTGTTCCGGAACTTGCTATTTTGAAGTTTAATGAAATGCTTATTCTAAAAAAAAAAATAAAAAATTGGATACCTAAGGTCAACAATGTCATGATTTAAGGAAACTTGTGGGGGATATTGTGAAGCCGTATCTTTTGTAAGGAAACTTGTGAGACACTGGTGGTGTTGTTCGAGGGAAATTTGTTTGCTCAGTGAGTTGCNAAGTTTAATGAAATGCTTATTCTAAAAAAAAAAATAAAAAATTGGATACCTAAGGTCAACAATGTCATGATTTAAGGAAACTTGTGGGGGATATTGTGAAGCCGTATCTTTTGTAAGGAAACTTGTGAGACACTGGTGGTGTTGTTCGAGGGAAATTTGTTTGCTCAGTGAGTTGCATGTTATGGGTACTATGGGTAGAGTAAAATTGTGTTTTACATGGGGACGAAAGAGATGCTAATTTATTGATTGATGTTGCAACCAATGAGGGAAGGAGCTTGAGACAATGATAAAGTTGGGTCAATTAATTTTTTTTAAGTCTTCGTCCATGGAGACGAGGGGTCATTATAGTGAATTAAGACGTGGGTGTGCAAGAGAAGGACGATGTGATTGGCCTTGGACGGTTTTCCTTGAGGAATGTAGACGCAACCTGGTTGGTAAAGGTTGAGGGATACTATCTTCCAAAAAATGTCGAGGCTTTGGCGCTACAAGAAAGGATTAGTATTTGCGGAAGAGTCGGATTATAACATGTAGAAGCAAAGAGTGATTACTTACGCCTTATTGAGAGCTTATCGATAAACTTTCATTTAGCTTCTCCGAGGAGGTTTTTTAAACATAAGATGCTCTCTGTTTTAAAAGATCAACCTTTAAAATTATGTTCCGAAAGACTTTTCAAATTAATATTTTAAAATAGAGAGTAAATTTGTCTTTCCAAACTAGGAGAGACAAATGTTTTTTCCCTTTGAAATATTTTTTGGAAGCGGTAAAATTTAAGCCCCTGTTTAGTAGAGATAAAAATTAAATTTTTAATAGATTTTGATAAATTAATGAAATGTATAGTTGAAAAATTGTAAATCCCATAAAATGAGTGGTTAAATTAATTGTTGATTTTAACTTAGACCCTACTAAACATGAACTAAGTATTAAAGATAAATAGACAGTTGGAATACTTTAAAATTTTACTCTTTAAATTAATAAATGCTCTCTAAATTTAAAAATATATTTTTTAAAAATAAAGGATCTTTTGTAAATGTTGTGTTTCATGGAACACTGTTCTCTTATCTAGTGAGAAGGTTATGATCTTTGTCATTGAGCTCCTCTTTTTCGTTACTCGTGATTCTCTTGTTAATTTATTGAATTCATTATATTTCCCTATTTTTATTACCAGCTGTTAGCAGTGATTTGAATCAGTATAAGGATTATTGGTTGTTAAAAAAAGTGGAATAAGATTACAGGGAATTGAAGAATTCAATACCAAAATACCTAATTACGGTGTAAAAAAAGCAGAAGAGGAGAGAACTGAGTAGGGTTGTTTAGTGGGAAATGGAGGCGAAGACAATAATGTAAAGAGGGAATAATTAATTAGTGGACAAGTAGCTTAATATATATCAGTTGTAGCAGTAGATGAGCACAGCAGCTGCGATTCCGTGCCCCAAAAACACACACTTACCCCCCGCAACCCCACTCCAAGCCAATCATCCATCACTACACTACACAACACAACACAACCTCGATTTGATCGTTCATTTCTCTTTCTTTGAATTCTCAACCCTCTCTCTCCTCTAGAATTTTTTTCTCTCTTTTTCTCTGTCTAGTTTGCCAGTAAGGGCAGTGTTTCAGTGGCAGTGCAAGAAGAGAGAGAGAGAGTTTTCATCGGGAAGGTAAAGCTTTGCACCACAAGGCTCAAAGATAACACGGCCACCGACCTCCTTCTACCTCTGCAAAGATCGCGTGCACTCTGCAAATCTTTCTGTTTCTCACTCCTCACTACTTTTCTTTAACTTTGTTGTTTCTGCATAGGTAGAGAGAGAGAGTAGGCGAGTTAATGCAGTTTTATGATCAGAAAGATAAAACAACCTATTTCCAGAGGGAAAAAAAAACTGAACAGATTACTTTCTCAGACCCCCATTAAAACCCTTCATCAACTGACTACCACTATTTAGGATTTTCTGTAAAAAGGCTGAAATCAGTAAGCATAAAACTCGGGAGACCACTGCTAAGAAACATTGAAAAAGAGATAGGAGATTGCTTATGCGTGTGTATAACTGAAAAAGAGAGACAGACATAATACGTTTAAGGTTTTTTATAAGGTAAAACAAAGGGAACAAACAGGATATTTTGTGAAAGAAAATAAACCCCCAGCAGGAAGAGGTTGAAATGGAGGGCGGTGGCGGTTCCAGTATGATGTCTTTTGGAGAAAACAGTAACAGGCTGTGTCCATCGATGATGATGCCGCCATTGTCTTCTCACCCTCATCCTCATGAAGCCAGCAGCAATACGCTATTTCTTCCTCTTCCTCTCCCCAGCAACATTCAAGACCTAAATCGGCATAACAGCGGCGGTGGCGGCTCTACCATGATGATTGAAGAAAGTTACGCCAACACAAGCACTGGGTATTATATTACGGAGAGCAATAGCGACAACGATGGAGGAAACTATGCTGTCAAAGCAAAGATCATGGCTCATCCTCATTACCACCGTCTCTTGGCTGCCTACGTTAATTGTCAAAAGGTGAAAAAAAAATGCCAAATTTTTTTCAGGTGAACTTGTAAAGAATACCCTAAGACCTATTTCTCTTTCTCTTGGCCCCACGAGAAACTTAAAAGGGTCAAATTATACATCTTCGTCTTGTAAGATTCCCCATAATTCCTCTCATTATTTCAAGAATTTGAGTGGTGATGTAAAAATATTTCTAGTGTGGGTGTGCAGAGAGGGAGAATCCCCAAGTTTTTTACTAATTTACCTCAAGAATTACTCATGAAGTCGAGTAAAGAGTACGTAAGTAAAGCTCTTAATAGCAATGATGTTAGAGAGAGTTTACTAAGTTGTACCAAAATTGTCTGTGGAACTGATGATACGGGACTTTTTATACAGATAGGAGCTCCACCGGAAGTAGTGGCAAGACTTGAGGAAGCATGCGCGTCAGCCGCCGCAATGGGCCGCCAATCAAGCAGTGTGGGTGAAGATCCAGCGCTCGACCAATTTATGGAGGCGTACTGTGAAATGTTAACGAAGTACGAACAAGAACTTTCAAAACCCTTCAAGGAAGCCGTGCTCTTTCTATCAAGAATTGAGTGCCAGTTCAAAGCTCTCTCTCTCTCCTCTGATACTGGTGATGAACTCTCTCTTTCAAACTCTCTTTCTCCCTCTATCGCTTAATAGAAGGCATTTATATATATATGTTCTGGGATCTCACTGTCTTGAATTTGTTTGTTATATTTTATATGTTAGACCTGCATGTGCAGGTTTCCAAGATGGAGATTTGATTTACTGTTCAATGAACTCGTTTGCAGATGCATTTCCTCCATTGTTTAATCTCGCTCCCTCTCTCTACCTTGTTTATATTCACATGTTTTTTCATTTTTTCTGTTCTGTTTGGGATTCTTTTTGCTCTTTCTTTGGCTTTGACTATTGGACGCGTGAAACTGTTTCAAGGGTAAGCATATGCCTAAATTTTCTGCAAGTTATAATAATGTCTTCTGTTTGATTTACTCTTGATATTTGTATCTAGTAATGCATTGCCTTTCGACTCCTCAGGTTGGTCATTCTAATTTTAGAAGTCTATGGCATTTTTCTTATTTATTATTATTATATATATATATATCCAGTTGGAATAAAGTTGGATACTTCTACAATCGGTTCTCATACAACTAAATAAACAGTGAAATTAACACTGATATTAAGCCTAATAGTGTCTGCTGCTTAGGGTTTACAGACTGAGGAGAGCAAATCCCGGCGGTTAAGGCTGAACAGTCTCAGTAATTTGAAGGATTCTATTTTATCATCATTCACTTTTTATCTAAGTTAGTGAGAAATTAGTGTTTCCAAGTTATCGTGCTTTAACATATGTGCATTCTGTAACTATGTCCTTCTTTCCTTGAATGTGTTGATTAGTACATGCCTATTCCATCAGTAAAGCAAGGAACCTAAATTTTATCTGAATTGTTTGCCTTGTATTTCCGAAGCTGTTATCATTTAAGTTGCAAAACCAGTATTATTGAGTTGGTACAAGTTTGTAAAGCTGTTCATTAGATTAAGTCAAGAAAGGTAGTGAGATTTGATGACATCTAATATCTAGTGTGCTTGATCGAACTTCTTTTTCTTAACATTTCACACTAAAGGTTAACTTTGCTGGACTTGGAGGTTTTAATTTTGAGGCTGCTAGGCGACGTATCAACTTTTATACTTGATCCTAAATTGACCTTTCACGTTATACCTTAGAATTTCCCTTTGCTGGAGGTATGAGCATACTAGTTGCAGTTGCTTTTCTTTACTAGATGACTTGTAATTCCATTTAATGGAGACTTCTGCTATCACAGAAGAGAAATCTGTATGACTGTGGGCTATATATATCAAAGTCTTGATTCCCTCTAAATCATACAGTTGATCCAAGTTGTTCTTGGATTTAGTTATTAGCAGTAGTACAAATTAATTATTCTTGTAGGTAAAATTTCATTGCCTAAAATTATATGCATTTCCTACCATTTAAGTTATTATATTTCTTTCATGTAATGTAAAATTGTTAATTTTTCTGCTGTTATAGATTTTTTTAATTTTTATTGTGTTTGCATGAATCCCTACCTATGGCCGACGAGCAACTATTAATTCCCTTTAAGATGTTTGACAAATGATTTAATAACCAACTGAAATGTCCATTTGTTAACTGAAAGAAGACACCTCAATGTACTTCAAAGGTGATATACTATGTTTCATGTCTGCATCTTTTTGAGGCATTATTGTTAATTTGGTCAACTTTGCATAGAGAGATTGATATGCCTGTAGACGGTAAAGAAACCCTCGATGCTCAATAAGATTAGTAATGCATTTATATAGGTAGATCCTTTTTAACTTATGATAATTGGTAGTTATATTGGCATTACTCCGTAGATGGTGGTTGGGTGAATTGTGCCGTAAATCATGGCAAATATTTTGGTACATAAGAAAGGGATTCTTTTATATGTAGACTTGGTTTCCTTTGTATGGAAAAGCATTTTCAACGAACCAATTTTTTTCTAGGACGCCAATAATTACAAAAATGGGAAAGTAAATATGTTTCGTAAGCTAAATGGATCCTTGGTGTTTCCTCTAGAAAATTTAACTCCGAACTATTTGTTATCTGTTCTCTTAAAATCCGTTGATGTTCCATTGGACATTATGCGCTTTTTACACAACAAACCCTTATATGAAGTACAAAACAAAATGTAGAATTGGAAGTTTGGACTCTAGAAGGATTTGATGTTGGCCATATTTGAAGTGAGATGATTGCTTATAAATCTGATCGTATTGCTATATTAGAGCGAGCAAAGTGCTTTGGTCTTGAAACTGTTTTCTTGACTCGCATCTTTTTATCGTCTTTATATTGTGAAATGGATAACTACCAAAGTTTAAATGCAGTAGCTGATATTTAATGACTAAGAGGAGAAAACTTAAGATGCATCTACTGAGGCATCAATTCGTAAATCAAAGGAAATTTCCAAGCATGTTATGAATGTTGACTTTTTTAATATAGCTACCTTATAATGAAGTTCAAAATATTTTTGTTAACAACGTCGATGTATGTGCTATTAACTCAGCCTGGGTGAGAGTATGCTCATTATGACATTTTTTTGTTTTGTGATATAGATTGTCAATGAGTAGCATTTGGTTTGGGAGCAAAAACAGTTTCTTAAATGTAACTTATGTGACGTGCGTTACCAATAATTTTTATTCCAATGCCAAGATGCTTATGCTCCATTCGCATTGTCAGTGGCTTATGGCGACGGAGCTGATATGAATGGATCATCTGGAGAAGAGATTGATGTGAATAACAGTGTCATAGATCCTCAAGCCGGAGATGGGGAACTGAAAGGTCAGCTCTTGCGTAAATACAGTGGATATTTGGGCAGCCTAAAGCAGGAATTTATGAAGAAAAGAAAGAAAGGAAAGCTACCAAAAGAAGCCAGGCAACAACTGTTAGACTGGTGGAGCAGGCATTATAAATGGCCATATCCCTCGGTATGTATTGTACAATCTCATTTATTAATATTAGTCCATTATGAGAGCTTATATAGAATTACTTGCTCGATAAATATTTGGCAGTTGATTAGAAATTATGGTCATGGACTCATGGTGACTTCTGTTTTGGAATTATAGATGCTGTTTGCTATTCGGTACACATTCATCTATATAAATCAAACTGATTTTATATTGTAAACTTGTGACTAATATTTGTTTATCTTCCTTTATATTGGAGACTTGTATAATTGGCTGTGATTCTCTTTAGGTTACTTTTTCTTCGGGTGCCAATTTTATTTGTTTCCAAGGGTTTCCATGGGCTATTACTCTTTCATCAAGTATAAATACGTTTTGTTTAGGAAATGTCGAATCTTGGCTGAAAGAGTCGGGAATATTGCTTTTTATCTCGATCAGTACTAAAGCAATTTCATGTGCGACCTTTTATTCCCATCTTTAATTTCTGAACACTACACTTTGCGATATGACGAACCAACTTCACATATTAACAAACTGTGGTACTAATTTTTTGAAACGGTTCAACTGCAAACAGGAATCCCAAAAACTGGCTCTGGCTGAATCAACAGGTCTGGACCAGAAGCAAATAAATAATTGGTTCATCAACCAAAGGAAACGGCACTGGAAGCCTTCAGAAGATATGCAGTTTGTGGTGATGGACGCCGCGAATCCCCACTATTACATGGACAATGCTTTTCCGATGGACATGTCCATCTCACGAACGCTTCTCTGAGAGTTATTAGTATGATTTCATCGGCTTATATTGGACGCGAACAAATTAGTTTATATCAGTAATGTTCACTTATCTGGTATTATTATAGGTAGTTGCATTTGCCTACTTGTATGCAGGTGCTGCCATCTCGGGTAATATATTTGACCTGGACAAAGATCTCTGTCCGAATTGGCTATTTCAAGTGTTCCTGTTTCTTTATCTTATAGGCTGCTTTGAAGCGTCTCTTCGTTTGTTGTGTATTGCATATTATGGTATGGGAATGAACTGCCTACTCCCTTGTTGGTCTGGGCTCATTTGTTATTGTCTTATTCTTTGTGCAGTACTATTGGACGTCTAGAAGCATAGTGAGTTTCCTATAACTATTTTTTTTGGGATGTGTTATGAACAAAGCTTTGCTGGTAGCCATTTAAGCATCCAGCGTAGGCGTGCTTTGCTCAAGTCGCCTCATCAAAGGCAGAGGTGTTCGTTCTTGAACAAAACAAAACTAAATTTAGGCATAAAACATATTACTGCCTAAACAAATCACAAATAAAAGACTCAACGTACAACTGCTTCTAATATGCCTGGGGTTCAAATTTAAGCATTACTTTAGAAAGATCCAACTATCATCATAAATAAATTTTTACTTGCTCTATGCTTGATTTATTGTGTGTAATTAGTCAATATTGAACTCATATCAATAATAGAACACAACTAATCAAGTGTTGTTGATTCACTTAAAATCCCAATCGTACTCTGATTAGTTTTTCCTCAAACTTCTCGTGTAAAATCACTTTTAATGTTTTTCTCTCCAATTTCAATATATTTTTAGAACCTGTGGTTAATTATATATTGCGTTTTTCACATAAAGTGATTGTATATCCTTCTAAACGTAAAAGGGAGATTGTAAGTATTTCTCAAAGTCACATTGTTAGTCTCTAGAGTTAAAATCTCAAAGTCCTTATCGGGTGCATTTTGCTTTTGATAATTTAAATCCCTATTTTTATTTTCTTTCTTTCTTTTTGACATTTCATGTATAAAACTTCTCTCCAATAAGCGTTTTAAATAATTCATATAGCGAGTTTTAGGTCGATTACTTCTAAATCAGATTACTATAGGGCACCAAGTTTTAAATACCCTTAAAACTTAGTTACTCGAATCGTAAAAGCTAAAAAGGAAAGTGTAGGATGTATCATACTTTATTTTCTTCATTTTTATATCTTATGCGCAAGACCTTTTTTCCATTAAACTTTCTAAATGATCCCTTAGATATCCTTGCAGGCTTAATGACTCGAGCCATGAAAACTCGACAAAGAGAAATATAGGATGTATCACATTTTCTTTGACGTGGGATTCGAATTTTAAAACTGGTCAGTGCCCGTTGTAAACTCTTTAACTCAAACTCCTTCAACCAACGGTAAGATTCGAGAACTCCAAACCATCAAATTTCTCTGAATATAAGCACTAACCTTCTTACCTCCAAATTGCCTTTTAGCAATTTAGTTTCTATAATAGGGATTTAGGAATTTACTCAAGTATAGGTCAACAACATCAACAGTTAAATCTATATAGTCAAGTCATGCTCCTACATAAGTGTAAAGTCAATATGGCTATGTGATCAAGTAAACAAATTTAGCATGGATAAGTACTTAAATAAAAGCACAAGATACGATTTAAAAAAAAAAAAAAATTAAACGGGGAATAAACCGCCCCCCCCCCGCCCCGCCCCCGCCCCGACCCCGACTTAAACGGGGACGGGGCGGGGATGGGGGGGAAATTTCTTAGCGGGGCGGGGGGCGGGGAGGGCCGCCCCGCCCCGTTGCCATCCCTAAGTTAAATCTATATAGTCAAGTCATGCTCCTACATAAGTGTAAAGTCAATATGGCTATGTGATCAAGTAAACAAATTTAGCATGGATAAGTACTTAAATAAAAGCACAAGATACGATTGTGTCTAGTTTTAACTAAAGTTGTATTCAACTCGAAGAAATAAATATCATTATAGGCGACAAGCCGTTCGACACTATACTAGATACTATTTTTTTTAAAAATTAAAACAGTTATACGGACCCGATGAATAGTTAAAAAGCAACAAACAAAGATGCTAAGTATCTAAATACTTATCCACCTCAAGCAAAAATATTACATCATCTCCAATGTAAAAGTAATAATAATCAAAATAAAGGAGTGGAGGATTAGAAATTCTTCAGAGGTAGATGTGAATGAGTAGGGAGATCTGGTAGGTCCGGCTAACTAGTAGAAGTGGTGGGCCTCAAGAAGTCGATGGTCCTTGCTACCTGGGCGACGTTGCTATCAATCATCTTTAGTGATTCCAAAAACGTAACATCTGTTTGTGCACCTGATTATATGCATAAGTGAAGATTCTTTGATCCTTTTGCTTCTATCATCACTTTGCTGGAACCCATGTACTTGGCTATTGACTCTGAGTAGTTCACTCTGCATGTTTACTTGCAGCGATGCATCTCCAACAATATATTATGTGTTGTGTTACTTATGCACAGAATCTTTGATACCAATTTTTGGGAAGTCAAGGATCACATATTGTTCGATACCACTTGATATGAAACCAACCACCGGATTGCGATTTTGAAATTATATGACAAAATATGAAATATTTGATCACAAGTAAAAAAATAAAAGAAGATAAGAACATATGGTAGATGAATTAGGAGATTTTATTACACCAATAATAATGGAGAAATATACAATTGATCTTAAAATTCTAGTAAGAAGAGCATAATATTTATAGAAAATATGTAGGAGATGTCAAAACCCTCCTAGTAGAGTTGTTGATGAAGTAGGATACCAAACAATCGAGTCCAAAACAAATTTCAACTCCCAATGGACATCCAAAATAGAACTTCAACTTGATATAAGACTTCAATAACATTCCAAACTGAATTCTTCTTGACGTACACTTCAATTAAAATTCTTCAATTATTTCAACAAGGAATTCGGGTCACACCCAAATTCTAACAATCTCCACCTTGACACGATCTACTGCAACGAACAAAGCACCAAATTATGCTGTACTTGGAGAAGAAAATCTGTCTGCAAGGAATGAATCGACTTTTCAACAATAACCAAAAATGATTTCTCCAATTAACACAAAATACTCAACTTCTTCCAATGAATCCAAGCACTACTCTATAGAATTACCTCAGATTTCCAAAAAATCATAATGATTTTAAAATTCACCAAATTGGGTTGTAACATACCCCAAACCAGAATCAAACTCAAATACTTTTAAATAATGCCTTTTGCTAGATTCTACACCTTCTACTAAGCTGAAAGCATGCTCAATAAAATCAGCATCCACACACCTTTTACCATTGGGTTCGTCCCTAGCAATTGAATACAATGGTACCGCATGTGAATGTGGCAAAACGACATTATCCATATCTCCTGAACTCCACTGAGCGGTATACTTCAAATCCGACCATTTACAAGCTTCTAAAGGTTTTATACTAAACTGAATGTCTACCACTGTACTGAACCTATGCTGATTGACTCTTCTAGATTCTGCATGACCCT
>CAIGRT010039634.1:0-13792 GCA_903798405.1 Fraxinus platypoda | reverse complement strand
AAACTTTATGTTTAATGAAAAATTGGAGAAAAGAATGCAAAAGTAGCGAAAAATGACAAAATTCAAAGATGAAACTGGGGAGAGAAATATTACATTAAATGAGTTCGAGTTAAATGGACCTCAATAGACTTGAATTAGAAATTTTAATTGGAGGCCCAAATTATATATATATTTTAAAACCTACAGACATTTTTAAAAAAAAACCTATATAGATACACGAGGGATTCACGCACAGAAGAGAAACACAGAGAATTGAGGCGCAGGGCAAGCATCAGACACAGAGAAAGAAAAGCTAGGAAAAGAATAAAAAAGAAAAGAAAAAGAAAGAGAGAAGAGAGAGAGAAGGAAAAAGAAAAAAGAAAGAAGAAAAGAAAAAAAGTCAAAAGGAAAAAGGAAGGAAAACGGCTCAGAGAAGGGAAAGAGAGAGGGAAAAAGGANAGAGAGAGAAGGAAAAAGAAAAAAGAAAGAAGAAAAGAAAAAAAGTCAAAAGGAAAAAGGAAGGAAAACGGCTCAGAGAAGGGAAAGAGAGAGGGAAAAAGGAAAGGAAATTACAAACACTAAAATTTTTCACGTTTGATCAAATTTTTGGTGATTTATTTCCACATTGGTTAGTTTTTATTTTTACAATATGAATAACTAATTTTTATATTATGGAAAATAATGTAGTCGACTTGTGATCCTTTATTTTTCTATTCAAGAATTTTGCGATTTATTTATTTATGTGTTGGTTTTATTATGAGTTTAATGCATTAAATTATCTGATCAATAATTTGATGTTTACGTGAGTCTCTTATGAATCGAGAGGCGAGTTTGAGATTTAGACCATATAATGAAATCCGATAAATTAGTATAACGTGTAGATATACCTATATTAATTATTGCGATCATAATATGAATTCTTAGAACTAGTGTTTCGTTTAACTAAAGTTGATTCACATAGAGATATGAAATTGAATTAGTTATATAGGCTCAATGAGAGCTCGAGAGGGGTAAATTGAATACAATAGAAGAATTCGATCGAACACTACATTAGGTTATGAATCTTGAATTAAGAATAAAGGTGATCAATAGATGAAATTGTTATGCCCTAATATTCATCACATATTTGAATTTTCAATTATCCATTGTTTGCAATAATTTTATATTTTCAATTAGTTAAAAGTAGTTAGGAAAAAAATAGTCACAATCATCATAAATATTTACTTGTTTTTTGTCAAATAGGAGTTAGAAAAATTAGATTAAGTCTTAAAGTATAGTCCTCGTAGAAACGATAATCCGGACTCAAATGTCCATTGTATTACTCGTTACGATATCGTACACTTGCGATATAAAAAAAGCAACAAAATACATTGTCTCATCATTGCTCGATGCTGTCTCTCGAGCCGGCAGACTTTGTGTCGAAATCATAAACATCATGCAACAACTTTGACACCACATCTAGGCTATTCAGCAATTGAACTGTAGACACGCTAATTGAAATATTACAATTATTACGTGTTTTCAAGAATAAGTTCAAGATTAGCTGACTTCAAGTCACTTGAAATGGCGAAACACCAATTTCATTTCAAATAAGACAGGAAAAGGGATCAACGTTTTAGGCACAATAGAATACACAAAAGATGCACAATCCAGTAAATAGTAGGACAGATATTAGACGTGGCTTTTAATGGAAGAGCTGTATCCAGTTTGATCATCATAGTACTTGGACCACAGCATAACACCTCCATATTTTGTAGAACCCTTGATAGCTGGAAGAACTGTCGAAGTCAGATCAGCAACTGGGATGAAGCCACTTCCGGCGGCGTCTGGTGCTGCTGGTAATCCTAGGAAAATCTTAGTTGCAGGAATAGACGAAATCCATTCTATCCATGCTTTCTTCAGATTGGAAATATCTCCAGAAGCGTATTGGCAAGGAGGGTTATTGTAAAACTGAACCCAGACGTAGTCGAAAAGGCCAGTTTTCAAGGCGCCGCCAACCCAAGTATCAGGAAATGGGCATTGAGGAGCAGCCGTTAAGTACACCTTCTTACTTCTGGTGCTATATTTAGAAAGATACCGAGCAAGTTCATCCCAATGTTGAGATGTGCCACCTTCAATATCGAAGTCAATTCCATCCAACACAGCATTCCCAAGAGGGCGAGACGAGGATTTCCCTCCCAAGAAGTTGTTCCACAGGTAAGTTGCCAAATCCCTCGCATCCTGAGACGAGGAAAGGGTATACCCTCCGGCCCCTCCTCCAATCGAAAGTATCACTTTGATTCCTTTGGTTTGACAGGATTTTATGTCAGAACTCAAACCAACGCAAGCATTGCTGTATGGATCACAGTGTCCGGCTAGATTGATCATGGGTTTCTGGCCATTACCGAAAGATGAAAGAAACGCCAGGATCACAAAATTGTAGTTGCCTGTGGCACAAGTTTCAGACAATGTCCCTTCATTTCCATTCTGTCCCCAGTATATAGCAATTCCTCCAGCTTCAGAACCCACCACCAGTAATAGCATTACCAGTGGAAGAATTGCTAGAGAAGCCGATTTTCTAAGAGTCATTTATACTTTGACTATTATGTTCTTCTATTATCACTGATCTGTATTTGTTTAGTGCTGAACCATTGCACAGGTGAGAGCTTTATATAGGGCAAAGAGGATTCTGCTAAGCTATGATAATACACTGTGTTGCTGATGTATGATAGTGATGCAGTGAGAAGCAATTAAAACACAAGACAAATTAAAAATCTTGTCAATTCTGCAAATACTCGAGTCTAAGATAGAAGAACAATCAAATAAAGTCATATGTGCCCGTTTTCATCAGATGGCTACTATTTTGGCTTATGCTAGGTATGCGTGGATGAACAATCACTCAGTTTTAGTTAATCTAATACCATACTAAAGGAAATTGTTTAAGGCAGAAGTCGTCTGAGAAAGTGAAATATTTTTCAGCTAAAAGGATTTTCTTTCAGAAGTTTATAATGTCTTGTAGCAGTTGTCTTGGTGATTTAGCTTGAAGTAATTTAGCTATTCAACCTATTCCCAAAGTAGCTTCAAATGTGAATCTTGAATGAAACATTGGCAAGATTATGTGGAGAGTTGAGCTCTGATAAACCTTGATTTTGTATGTAGTGAATAAATATAGAAGTAGTAGTCATTCATTATTAAATTATTTATGCAGAAAACAGATGAAATTTCTCCGAAATATTGAATGATTAATTTAGAGGTGTCAAAACGTGATGCCCAGCCTGCAGCCTAGATCTGAGCCAGACAGCATATGAAAAGAGCGGTTGGGCTTATGGCTAGAAAGTTTTGAGCCACGCTATAGTGGCCTGTGGCCAAACTGTCAGGCCTCGCAAGTCGTCCCTTTATTTTCAAAAAAAAAAAAATCAAAATCAAAATCATAGAGAGTCCATTGGCTCCAATAAATCCATTGCTATGAAAAAATATAAAAAATAAAAAAATCCACCTGCCTCAAATTTCAAATTTATTAAGAACAAATCTTAGTGATTGTAATGTTTTGCAAATTTTATATTCCTCCAATGGAGATGCCCTTGATTCCTTTGCTTGACAAGGTTGCTGCCAAAGCTTGAACCAGTATGAGCACAAAGGCCAGGTTCACAAACATGTATCTCCCCGTGGCACAAACTGAATCGACCCCAATGCTCGGATCGAATATATTAATTGACTACAACGGTAGGAATTATATGTACTCAGCTAATTTACTATACAGAAAATTTACCTTATATATACAGTAAATGGCCAAGTTTTTAAGCCAATTCAGTATCACACCATACAGATTTCATACAATTCAAAATTCCCAGTGTTTAACTTCAAACTAAGCAGTTTAAGATTACTCAGTGCATATGCCCCTGCATTACCAAGCAACATAGACTTTAGAAGTTTGTGACGACCAGGTTCCAGTATTCCAATCAAGATATATGGCGTGAACGTGATGTTATATATAGCTATACTGAACAAAACTTCAGAGTTACAAACCAACTCTATGTATTCCGCCATAATTCAGCCTCGGGTTTTAGAAAATTGATAGGAAGAGAAACCAAGTAATGCTTAATCCCTGAAAGGTCATGTGACGGAACAATGCTCCTTGTGGAAGAGGACGAGAACTCAAAATAAGTTGGCTTTGGAGTTGAAGGGCAGCCTATTGACTGAATCAAGTGCTCCACGGATAGTACTTGAAACTTTTGGGGTCCATTTAAGGCAATGTTGTGAACCCGGTGTTCGTAGATTTTCCCGTTCTTATCAAGCTTGTATTCTGAGATACCATCAAATCGGCCTCGGTTCTCCCATGGAACCCGTAGGATACCGTGAACACTCCATCGAACCATTATCACGTTGTCCACAGGCTGCCACACACTTAAGATGTCAACCGACAAGGCCCTAAAAAATATCCTTCCATGAAATCTTAATGCCCAAAAGATTGACTTGTAGTTTTCGATACCGACAATATTGTTGAGTGGATCTTTGAAGACAATATCATCCCTAAGGCAAAGCAGAATAAAAAATGATTAGAATGAAAAACCCAATTTCGGAAAATATTATACAGCATAAGAGATGAATCATAAAGTTGGAGATGTCCAAACAATTTATGCGACTAGGATTAATATTTTTTACTTGACTTTGAACATCTGTGGCTAAGCCTAAAAGAAGTAAAAGTACTTTTATGGATTACCTTTATGAACTAAAATCTAAATTTATGCAATTGAATTTACTATTTTTTACATGACTGCTCAAGTCCCTTGCTAAGCCTAAAAACTAACTTTTACACAAGTTCATGACATGAACTAAAATCCCCGAAAATTAAGTACTTATAAATTTCAAACACATGTTTAGCAAAAAATAGTTACTGAAAAGGAACTAAAGCTTAGACACATGTTTGGCTAAGTTTAAAGTTACTCTTGTTTTAGCATTAGCCAAACACGCTCTTTATAGCATATAACCATCAGAACACCTATAGTACAACCATACAAGCTATGCTCGTTGCTAGAAATTTTTTAAACTGAATGTTAAGGATACTTTTACACCACTATAAGCAAGAGACATGCAATACGCATTCATGCACCATATATAAGAAAAATCATTGGATTTGCATGGTCAATTCAAAAGATAGAATAGTTCTTACAAATGGTAGAAATTTTCTTATTCTCTGTTGATACAAAGAACAATAGCTATGGCGAGTTCAGTTCATAAATATGGCCGAACTCATATTTCTTACCCGTTTAGTCACTGTCCTACCCAAAAGACAACCCTACATACGATTTTTCACGATCCCATCAAACACTGATTATCCTCTAACTATTATATCAAATCAAGACTGTTCTCCTACTCTATACAGATATCTATTACTGTTCATGTTCAAAATTTAGTTCACATATATAATCAATCACAATAGCTGACCGTGATAACTATGGGATAAGGTTTTGTTGAGTTAAGTTGTATATAAATGATCATGTCCCATGTTAACTCAATTTTCATTTCCTCCAACTTCGTTGTTATTTGTCACAAAACATAATGTGTTAAAAGTAGTTCACTGTAGGTGAAAAACAAACTACTTACATAACTACTGGTTTCTCCTTTTGTAGAACTCTTCTTTTCTTCTTTTTATTTTCGATCATATATATATTAAAATCAGTTTATGTGAACAAGCATAATTCTCTTGATTCGCTACATAATGTCAAATAGTTTACATAAAGTATTTTGTGGACCAAAAATGGGAATTGTTTCATTTTTATGTAAGAGGACCATAGGGTCATTTGCTGACCATATCGTACCTATTGTAGTTCAACCAGCCTATTGTAACTAATAAGTACATTGTACACACTTAATTGGACCTTCGAAACTTGATTATTTATGGTTAATTGAGCGTTCATTTGGTGCTCATTTTCATCTCATTTGTAGAAATTTTTTTACCGTTGCACAGTGAACAATTCTTTTTTTATTCAAAATTTCTGACATTGACTTGACAAAAGTTTGTCAAAGTTATTACACTCTTTTGTGCTTTACCAATTTTACCCATCACTCCAACTACCCAGTTTTCAAAAAATGCACCGTGATTTCTTTGCCATTAAAGGGGCATAATTGGAAAACAAAGACAAAACCTGCAGCAAATACAAAAGTCATGAAACGGTGGGCCAGGAATGATGTAACTGGAAAATGAATTCTCTCAAATTAAAATGGCTCCCAAACAGGGGCTGAGTGAATATCTACCTAATTTAAGTTAAATTAGGTCAATTGTAGGTAAAATCTCGACTTGAATGCATTGAACGAGAAAGGCATTTTGGAGCTTAAATTAGAATTGATTCGGAACAATTGATGATCAACCGAATTGAAATTAATCAATAGAACTATTAAGAGGGCAACCTGAGGATATTCACAAGTTTCAGCCTTTCAGGAACTAAATCTAACACACAGAAAGTTTAGGAACTTAATTGCAAACTTTCGAATCTTGCATCGAATCAATTACGGATCAATTGTGGATGATGATGACCAAATTGTGAAGGTTGAAAGATGAAGACTAAGGATGTAGTTAAGAAGGGACTCAAGCGAAACCAAGAGGACGATACGTGGACCAAAATGATTGAGGGGAGAACTTGGAGGCTTTCAATGGCAAGCCCTTAATGGTGCAATCCAACACCCAAAAACTGAAATCCAGAGAGCAAACTATTTGGCATGTGCAATCGCACAAGGCATTCCGAGCTCAAGAAATTTGGTTCAATATCTTCTTGGAAAGCAACCACGACACGATTTCTGACCTAATTCTATAAATATATATATATATATATATATATATATATATATCTCTTTATCTACAATTCAAAGAAGGAAGCTTAAGGGCTCTTGTACATATATTCCACACATTCCATAGATTCAAAAAGAGTCATTGACAGAAATTCTATATTCTTTGCAAAGCTTTGAAGAAGCTTGTGATACAAGGCACATCTATATCATCTTTTCATATAATTTTGCTTAGAGTTGAAGAAAAAGAAGACATACAATGAAATAATTCAAGAACTGTTGAAGGAATTCAAGATTCAAGATTGTTTCCATCTCTCTTCCCTATTTTAATTCCAGGTGATGTTGTATCGTTTCAAGTAGTGTTTTTGTATAATTATAATCCTTGGGTAGTTGTATAGATGCTAGGATAACATTGAAACCTGTCTTATGAAGTTTTGACATTAATTTCTATGATTTTAAAATTAAATATTTGTTTTGTTTGAATGATTGTTAAAGAGTTCAATGCTTTTCAATTAATTGGCCGAATTAATGTATGATTTTTATTTGACTTTCAGGGGAATAAATAGAAATTTAGCACAAGTAGCAATCATTTAAGGTCCTGTAGACATTAAGGATAATAGTCTATACTTTGCATGATCCAAATAAATATTCTTGTTATTCAATGCATCTTTACATGTGTGCATTCAGGATAGTGATATTACATGGTTATATCTGAGGATAGATTTGATTCTACTAGGAAGAGATTATTAAACAAGATAGGAAAATTGATCTTTATATCCAGATAAATATTTTCGAATTGTGCAATTGATTTTAAGATGGAAGAATGTAGGGGGATTCAGGGTTCTCGTGCTCTATCAATTAATTGAGTATTCATATTTATTCGTACCACTTAGTTTACTAGTTAGATTAATTAGTTAGCTTTAGGTTGTAAATATAAATAATCTTCCAATCTTAATGGTGTGTCATTCGACTAGAGTAAAGTTAATTGAAAACTAGACTAGATATTTAGTCCTCAAGGGTCGATATTGGACTCATGTCCACATTATTATTTGTTTACGATTTCGTACACGCATAATATCAAAATTAACAACAGTTACTCTCGTATAAAAAGGAAATTAGATTCTATAATTCCTAAACCAGTTAGATAAATGTAGCAACAAAGGAACGGCAGAATCTGTTGGCCATCTTGTTATCATAACTTTTTATAACAATTGTTCATAGAACAGTACATGGACTCATCTCATATCAATCATATGTTACAAAATAGAAAATAGAAACTTCCTAATCTTTTAGATTCATAAACAATTTGTTCCTTTGGAATAATGACAAGTAGATCTTTGTACATTGAATTTAACAATGCATTGATTGCCAAAGCCCCCATTCGTAGCTGGTAATTAAGCTAAAAACCATTACCCGAATGGATTACATTAAAAGAAAGAAAGCAAGAAAACATTGATCAATAATTCATCACAACGGAGACACAGATCACGTACACCTTGAGAATATTCACTCTTAAGTAACTTTTTCTTTCCAAACGATTCTGGATATGTTACTTTTTCAGTTTTTTATCATTTAAACACAAGAAAGGTTACTTTTTTTTGACAAATTATCGTTATCATTCAAGAAATACTATGCATCCTAAACAAACTTACTTATAACTAAGTTAATTTCCAGGGTAAATTTTTTAAGCTGAGCCAAACATTCGCCCAACTTCCTACCAATAAACGATCGCATACAAATATCCTTAATTAATTTGAGAAATTTATAATCTTTACAGAAAATTAATTCAAAAAATGAAAATAAAAAGATTGAATTTCAAACCTGTATATATCAAAACTGAGCTCTCTATAGAAAAGCTCCGGGAACTCTTCTCGGAGGGTCCGAATAGCATAACCCGTATTCACATAATAATTCCGCTTCGTTTCTTCCTCATCCATAACCTTTTTCGCAGTAAACAATGCCGCTGTACCAGTAGGCTTCGCTGGAGCCGAGAACTGACTGTACAACCACGCAAAATCATAGTAATAATTACTCCTCAATTTCAAAACCTCGATTGTATCCTCTTCGAAGTCTCTAACACTTGATGAAACCCTAACCCTAATATTTCTGTTTCTTGGAGTGATTCTGGCCGGAATTTCACGCCGGTGGATGGAAAGTGATGAAATTCCCGACGAGAGGATTAAGAGGGCCATCATGCTGCCGATCAAAGGGGATTAAAATTGAGCGATGATTATTGAAATAGGCATTTTTCTTCGAGCTGAATTATGAATTTCCTGCGATGCGAATATTCGGTATGTAAAATCACTGTCGGAAAAGATGATGGGGATTCTGTCCAATTAAAGAGAAGGTTTTGGATAATAATTCTTCATTATCGGCAATTTATTGAGTGAAAAATTATTTGATTGGTGGAGGAACCGAGGAAGTGGATATGCCTTACTTTGAAAAAATTGCAGCAATAGTCCACAACCTATTGACTTTGTGACGAAGTTGTCCATATTCCTTCTCTTTTTGAAAAATGTAAAAATCATATAAATTGATGTTTGAGATGGAATGTACAAGTCAAAATTGATGATTGGAATGAAGACATGAGAACTTCATCATGTTTACGTGGCACGTCATCAAATTTGTTTCGTTGTGTGATAATGTCCAAACATGATATTTTGATTGTTATTAATTTAAAGTTAAGTAGTTCGATTGTTGCGAATTGAAGTACACTAAAGTCACAATCTATGAAAAATGATTTATTTTTGACACCCATTTTTTGGGGAATAAAATTTTTGGAATAGTGATTGAAGGAAGAATGTGTACGGAAAAGTTATGAAAAGTTTTAGATTTGTGTGTAATATTATTTTATTGGGAGAATGTGTAGTTGAAATGAAGAAAGAGAAAAAAATGAGAATGAGTGCCAAACATGGGCTTAATGCAATTCTAAACTTACAATAAGAATTTAGTTTATTATCAAAAGTGCATTGGACTAACCACTCTTCCACGTTGATTGATTGTCATGCAACCGTTTTGCTTCTCTATGAACGAGCTAGCATTTACTTCCCGAAAAATGATCCAGTAGCTCCTCAATCCTCTACAAATCGATCGATCAGGTGAGTGATGAGAAGGTCATGGGATTGCATTCACTATGTTACTACAATTCGATTCCTTAGTTGAAACTAAGAGTTTGTGAGATGTAACAAATCGACGCCCTAAAATACTGCCATCACTTTGTAATGAGAGGTGAGATATTGCCCCAACAGATTGTCGTTGCAGCCACCATCTCCCCATTCTCATTTCGACATATCATCCCAATTCCGTAGAAGTCGTGGCCATCCTTTACAGTTGCATCTACATTTAGCTTCAGCTTGCCCTCGATTTCCAATGTGCTATTTGTCCATAAATGATTGCATTCCCACAACCTTCAATTTTTAGTCGCATTCTATGATATTCCTCCAAGTTGAGAAGATGATCCCCATAATGTGGTGATACTGAAGTGAAAAGTGAGTCAACTTCCATCTCGGCTTGCATCTAACTAGTTCTCGTTCCAACAATATACTCCACCAAAGATAAACACCCACATTTCCCAACAACGTTCATAAAAAAGAAATTGGGTAAGTATTCGTCTCTTAAAATTCTTGTCAAGAGAGACTCAAGATTGGTAATAAGTTTCGAGCATTGCTTTGCCACAATTGCTTTGTTAAAGAGCACCAAATATTTAAACTCGACTCCTATTATCTTGTAAATCTTTTTGCACGATAACTAGTATGATTTATCCTTTCCCTTATACCTGCCCCACCACAATGAAGAAACAAACTAACCTCTGTATTTTCCTTTCCTGTCCACACGTCGTAAAGGAGGGTTCACGGAGAGGAAAACAGCTTCTAGAATGTTCGGCCCAAATGTGTATAAACCGTAACTGCATCCGATTTACCCGAGTGACGAACATGGAGAAGGCTGTCTCTCCTCAGGATTAATCGGGCAAAGTTTGAATACCCAAATCAGTTAAAAAAATAAAACTGCATTTCCTCACAAAGGTCTCATGGAAGTAGAAATATGCTTATCGTACAATTTACTACTACACAGCACCGCATCATTTTCCCAGAATTGCTTCAATTACACACATACACACACTTGACCTGATTCCTCATTCATCACCTTCATACGCTTAGCTCCGAATCTAACTCAAGCCCACAAATTATTCAGCAGTAATTTCGTCTAAAATTACCGAATGAAGTACTGCTGAATAATTTGTGGGCTTTACAGGTAAATATTTACTTTGTTTCTCTTAATTTTAGTTAGGCTTAGATATAGAAATGCTTTCTGTTCTCGTATTTTAGTTGGATGACGTGGTTGTCTTTGTTGCTGGTAAGTTTTTACATGATTTTCTAGTTGAAGAGGGGAAACATACGAAAAATGAGGTGGAAAATTTCTTCATTAGCTTCAATTCTTTGAATCAAGTTGATTTTCTATGTTTTTGCAAGTAGAATATGTTCTGCTGTAATTTTGGTTTGTATTATCTTTTTCATTTTGCAGGGGGAGGAGGAGGGGAAGGGAAAGATTTTGTTTTATTTCTCGGGTTTTTAATAATTCTTGTAGTTAGACTGTGAATATTAATTTATGCTTTCGAATTGCATGCCAATTGAAGAAGTGGATGCACTTGATTTTGTTCCTCAGGCTTTACAATTTGTTAAAAATTTAATATTGGAACTAATTGTTTGTTGTCACTGTATGATATATTTTACTGCTTAGGTCGACCGTGTCTATATACGTTCACGGTGCACGACTGCAGGCACAGATAATTTTTGCATGTTAGAAGTAAATATATTGGGTGGACATTTATGCAGAGTAATAGTTGCTTTTGCTCCTCCCACCACACGAATATTCAAGAGATTAGTTCTTGTAAATCATGTCTTGTAAAGTGAAAAATTGACGACAAACAGAATAACAATACCAGTGCAATGCCCAACAAGCTAACACTGCTCAGTTCGTAATAAGAGTATTTTCGTCTTCGTTGGATTTTCGGTTAATCTAGCTGTGTATAGGTAATCGTTTTGACATCTTGTCAGCTGTTTACTATTGATGCTGAAATCTTGAAAATGCCAATATACTTTAAATATGATTTTTAGGAGATGTCAAGGTAAAGTGAAAGGGAAGGTGACGGTGAAGGTGAAGGCATGAAACTCTGGTAGCAAATTCCCCAGTTGCTCCTGACTTATATGTGAATTTTTTAGACCATCTAATATCACTTAGAAATGACATGATCAGTACACACAACTCTTTTTCCGAAGTGCTTATTATTGATGGGAAAATGAGCAGCTTCGTTAGTCGCAAACATGGTGGTCGAGCTGAAAGGTCGACCACTGTACACACTCCAATGCTTAAGTTAGAAGAAAATTTTTGGCATATGGAATTTTGCATTGTTTAGTGTGTTTTTCACTTGGGGATCCCAGAAATGAATGTGATGCTTCTATTTATAGTGTGAGTAAGTGGAGGACATGATGATCAGTTTCAAGCTTTAAGGTCACTTAACAAGCACAATATGACTTGCATAGCTCTTTGCTAACGTCCTGTGACTTAGTTTATTATGTCATTTTCATATTTTAAGTCGCGACAAAAAGCTAAGTAAATAATTTTATACATCAAATCACTTGCTTTTTATCGAACGAATTCAGCGCTTACCCAATTCGGGAAAAAACATTTTTGAAATATGTGAACTTCATTTTTGAGTTTCTATAAATTACCAAAGATAGTTAACATGGGATGCTTGACGCCACGAAGCTCAATCCATCAAATACCTAAAACTCGTGTTTAGGAAAATGACACACGTATTGTGAAACTCAATAAGATAAAATGCGACCCTTTCATAACTACAAGAAATGGGACAAACAATTTGCTACATTTTCGTTTTCTTTACATGATTGAGCCCAAATGCTTATGCCATCACGATATCTCATTTATGCATTTAATTTTTATAGTACTACGTCCTCGGTCCATCTCACTTTCCTTTAGGACCTTTCCCATCTCAATCTACCTTATGAAATAGAATAATTCTATTTGTACATCAAGAATTGTACATAAAGGTGTACTCTCCCCTCACATGAGGTGGGACCCACTTGTATAAAATATTTTTTTATTCAAACGGGTCCCACCCTCATGTGAGGAGGGTGTACACCCTTATGTACATCTTGATGTACCAGTAGCAAAACCGGATGGAATAACCCATTTCGTTCTTCCTTAAGGTTTTACATTAAAAGTAAATGCATAATCACAATAAATATAGAAATAGATTTTGCTAAAATCTCTCCCTATTCATTTTTATTCTGATAAAAAAAAATTTCTTACTTGGTTTAAAGCACATTTGAAATTCATCTTTCTTTATTAACATAGCTGACCAAAAATCATGACGCACGAACGTAATAATTTGACAAGAACAATTGAAAAAGAACAAGAAAGAGAAAGGGGGTCCAAGAAGAAGAAATTAGTGAAAGAGAATCAATTATTCATATATTCAAGGGTACCTATTACAATAAATAAGCCATCTTTATATTGAGCAAAGAAACTAAAATCAAATGAACTTCTTAAAAACTTATCGAAATTCTAGAACTAATCTAAATAAATACATTTTAAATCAAACTCTACTTTAAAATCCTATTTAAATTCTCTCTATCTCCATCACAGCAATTCTGCAAATAATAATAATAACAACAACAGCAGCAGCATCAACAACAACAACAATAATAATATTGCGATTCTAATATTGCACTATAGGTTCCTCAAGAATGGAAGGTTTACAATCAAGTCCTCAACTTCTCACGCCTTTCAACGGGGTTGTAGATTCAAAATCTAAACATGAGGGTTATAATTTTGAGGTCGTAATATTGGTAATGGACTCAACCTGCTGTAATGAATGTCAATTTGCCTGTTGCTACATTTGTTAGCTCCCATGTATTGTTGTTTCTATTACCTCTGCTTGTTAGGGTTGGGCAAAATGTCCGAACCGAACCGAACCGAATCGAGCGATTTTTTTAAAATGAAATACTCGAATGGGTATTCGAATCGAGAA
>CAIGRT010039621.1:0-12418 GCA_903798405.1 Fraxinus platypoda | reverse complement strand
CTACATGTACATCAAGATTTACATACTGTTTGTCAATTTGAATCACAATCAACTTTTTTATTCACATCGTATTTTGTAATCCATTATTTACATTTTTCTTGTACAAGTAGTAAAATTTATTTATATTTTATTACACGATTTGATATTTTTGAAAACACCGTATGAGAATCGGTGAGTGTAATATATTGTATGTTACCGACTTTTTTTTTTTTTTTTGAAATNGTATGTTACCGACTTTTTTTTTTTTTTTTGAAATCGTTAATGATGATACATTGAGTGTACTTTTTTGTATGTTACTGATTTTTTAATATGTTCGTTCATTGTAGACTTTTCAGAATCCTTAATGATCACATTGATTGATATTTTATTTCGATGATATAATGACTTGTTTTTTATATGTTAGTTAGAGTCGTTTGCTTGATTTTATTTTCTATTTAAAATTCTATTTTTTGGATGTTTGATTGACAATTTTTTTCATGAAAAATATTTTTCTTCAAAAATTGGGAAAATATTTTATTTAGAGGGGTGATTTTTATTTTTCAATAATTCTCTCTCTCATCTATCCACTTTTTCTCATCTATTCACCAATAAAAAATAGACAAGTATGATATTTTTTAGGTTGAAAACTAAATCAATCAAACACATTTAATTAACATTTTCCATACATTTTAAAATCGTTGATTATAAACAGATTATAAGTGAATTTTCAATTAATATAGGGTTTCAGATTTGTTGTTAGGATTTCAATAACAACTAGATTTTTCGATTTTAAGAGATTTTGGTTGAAGGAGGAACATTTTCGCATTAACAAGCAAGAAATTCGCTTGGAAAATGAGGAATTTGAGTTGAAGAATGTGAACATGTTTGAAATTTGCCGTATTTAAAAATATGATTTTTCTTCAACTCTACTTTAAAAATCTGATTTTAGCGCATCAATGAATTAAAGAAATCGTTGGTTTTATTAGTCAAAAGAAAAAGAAAGCAAGTCCCAAGCCTACTTTTTTCCCCTCGTGTTAATAGCTTATTTAGCTCCCAGTGGCTTATCTAAACGTTACATTTTCAGTTGATTTCGATAGAAGTTTGATGATATCAATGATCGAAAAGTTGATAAAAGTTACGAATTTCATAAAATGTTTCGTCAAAAATGAGTTCAAGAGAAAAATAAATTTTAAAAAATGGGATCGAATGTGGACTTAAACTCATCTTTATTTTACTTTTGAGTAAAATGGTAGGACTAATTTTGACTGTTTCCACCTCGAGATGCCACTTTCTACATGCTTGCTTTATTAATGCTTAATAATGAGATTATTTGTGTAACAGTCCACATTAAAAAAGTAATCAAATCATATATTATAATATGCTATAATGGAAATTAGGTAAGATTCTCTTTACTTTTGTTTAGAAATTCAAGACATTTTTCCCCAGTCTTTATTTAAAAAGTTGGTTGTAGATTTTTCTGCTATATAGTTGTTTTTGTCAAAAAAAATAACAAAACCGCGTCTTCTTTTTGTCTTGAGAATATCTGTACTCGTGTTTGTTCGTATTCATTTTAAATATGAATATATTTTAAGTTAATCAAACACATAGAAATGGGCTCGAGAAATCCCCGCCTATTCAATAAAATTATAAAGCTATTATTTCATTTTAAGTATTGGCTTTCTAGATACATAGATGACATTAAAGAAAGGTAAGTGGAAGATTGACTTGCTCAACTCAGAGCCAATGGAACCACCCCCCACCCCCACTCCAAAAATAAAAATTGAACAATTTTTCAACATCATTAATCGAACATATTAGAAAGTAATAAAGAAAAAAAAAATGTATTTGATATCGAGTCGAATTTTCAATATTTTAAATGTTTCATAAATGCTTGTCAAATCGTTCAAAAATACTTGATTGATTATGAGCAAGTCGACTATATTATTTGAAAAAGAAAAATGTGTCTCGTAACATCACCGAACGGTCTACTTTGACTCGGACAAAGCACGTAGCATGTGCACTACAATATGCAGCCTTGAGAGCACAAAATTCTTCAATTTTCAAATTGTTTCTTCTCCTTCCCATGTTTTTATTCACAATAGTCAGAAAAAGGAGCGTATGAACTGAAATTTTCCCACCAAAATGTAAGGCTTGGGCCCATATTGAGAAGCAAAGTCTTACAAGATGGGAAAAGATTAGGCTTCCATTTGACTAATTTAAAGTTGTGGTACTATTTCCATTCTTTTTGTTTTCTAGTAATTTTCAATTTCTCTGGCTTAATACAAACAAATTAGACTTGCGAGTGCCAAATTATGAATTTTCTTTCCTAATTGTAATTTGAACATGAGGAAAATATAGGAAGCAAGAAGTTGAGTCTTTGTCATTTTATTTTAAGCATCTGTCATAGTAATGTTATAATTTCAATCGATTCTTAACTTCAAAAACAAATACTGTCAATTTCTCACCTCGTATACGAATTTGTGCATACGTCCTTTTATTTGAAATTTTACTTGTAGGAAGTCTTGTTTTACAAATATTGATATGTATTTTGTGTGAATAGATGCATGCTCTTAAAATTTAATGGGTTGAAATTAAGAAAAAATGAAAAGATTGGGGACCCAGAGTGTTATTTACCCTTTCGTTATTGGTAGAAAGCATTCTGAAAATGTGTATACAAATTTTAATGTTACTGCAATATTTGATCATATCAACACAAATGAGACAAGAAAATAGAAGTTCAAAAAAATTGGTTAACGGAAAGTACTAAAGTAGAAAAATCAAAATTGTACATGTGTCAAAATTGTGAATTTTTCACTATTACAGTCAATTCAGATAGCACACGATAAAGCGGAGTTAGAGAGAGCACCTTTTTTTTTTTGGTGCTGAACTTATATATATATATATACACACACACACACATGCAACCCCTCCATTGGCCAATGTGTTGGAAAATAAAACAGATCGAAGTGATATATATGATACCATATGAAGTATATGATCGGAAACAAACAACAAGATAAACAATACAGAATTAATCGAAAGAGGAACGAAATATTTTATTCAATTGACGAATATGGAGAAAATAAGTACAATAACTATGTCTACAAAGTTATTCTATATTTCAGTAATAAAAGACTTGTGAAAAAAAGTTTAGTATTTATACGAGTGCATGCTAAACCATAAAAATACGACAACGATGAAGACAAGATAAAAAATCACGTGAAATAAACAAAATAATATTTTCTCAAAAATCCAACAACATGCACACGATGTTGATCGGTTACCTATGAAATTTGGACATAAATCGTCTGATTTGAAGGTATAGTTGAAATCTTTGTTGTTATTTAGTATTATTGGTGTTAAGCTCGGTCTAGGTAACATGTAAGGGTGATTAATCAATAAATTATTTAAAGTATAGAAACTTGAGTCATATTTTAAAATGATTGTTACTCAGAGACATGTTAACGGTCGTTACATATTTTTTAGCACGTTGAGGTGCAATTAAAGTGAGAATGAAATTGTAATAAAAATTAGAAAATAATTAGTAGTTCGATTCATTGATTATTGTGCTAAAGTGAAATGTGGGCCTAAGGTCATTTCTATCAAATCGAAATGAATAAAGCTGCAAACATTCATGATTTGCATTATTATAGAGGTACGTAGGATGTCCTAGTCCCAGTATATATAAATGGAAAGTATGACTATCTCTGGAATAAGTCCCTGCTATAAAACCAGTTTTTGAGCCTCGAAATCTGACATACAATGTTGAACAACGCTCCTTGAACATGCTCAAGAACAAGAACATGAACATGGACATGAACATGAACGAAGGAATAAGATGATGTGATGGATAATAATTGGGCATTCGTTTTTATTTTTTTCAAACAGTTCAATCATGAATCGATACGTGTTTTTCCTATTTTTGAACCTGTCTTTGAACCTGTCTGTGTAGTTGTACAATGATAGAATGAGACAGCTTTTGTTTTCTTCATTATAATCTTTGCGAGTGACTGATTTGAGTATTACCGAAGTGAGCTCGGTTTTCAATGTATTATAATTTTTAGATCCTCAAATTAACTTATTTAATTATCAAATTGGAAGACATGCTATTGGGCCTGGAATAATGGATCACATGTGAAGCCCAGTGTTAGTATTGGTCGTGTATGATGGATTGTCGAATAGAGTATTGGGTTAATCACGCAATTAGGCCCAATGAATTTATAAGAATGATAACATTACAAAATCGGATGAAATTATTTTCAAAAATCAGATGTATTTTCAAATATGTTACTATTTCTTTTACGTGTACTTAACTATTTTTGCAGTAAAATTTGGAAAATCCTACATTACAATGATTTTAATTTTGTTATAGTTCTTTTAAAAATTGTAACTTACACTAGCGTTTTCTTGTTACGATGTTTGTAATTTTTTGAAATTGTAATTTATTGATCCATTAACCACCACCCTCTATCAATGTCATCGCTGCCACCACCTTCCCAAACTACCGTATTTACACCACCTGTTACCATCTCCACAATCTTCCCACAATCACCACTCTGCCTCTACCATAAACAACCACAAACTTGATACCAGATTCATCCCCAAAACCACCACAATACCAAAAATCCGATCACACTCCACTCCTCTTCGCATAAAACAACAATCAGTTACACCCACAAATACAATTTTGCAATCCAAACCCTAACAAAACCATAGCATCGTCGTCAACCAACACTACCCCAACCACGTTGGAATTGCGTCCCCCTTTGCTATCACCATCAACCACCATTGAAGCTGCGGTGAAGATGGTGATGGTCAACAAGCAATTACAGACGAGGCAGTGGTTGTTTCCTCTATTTTGGTGCCTATTATGCACCATGCGGTAGAGATGATCGCTGCCAACAACCATTGAAGTGTTGAGAATTAGAAACTATAATTCTATTCTATCTATAATAATCAATTTGCAATAATAATAATAATAATAATAATAATAATAATAAAGAGACACAAAATTTATAAATGTCTATCTCAATGTGGGATTACGTCCTCTTCTGGTGCTGTAGTAATTTATTCCGAATAAATTTTTTTTTCTGGCCTCTCTCTCTCTCTCTCTCTCTCTCTCACGTGATGGTAATAATAATTAATAACAGTCTAATGATAGCTCCCTATTTATAAGACAAATTAGGGCTAAATCGAAGTTCACATCAATAAAAATTTTGAAATTATCTCTAATTAAATTTTGGGTCTGTCCTACCCCCTTCCAATCTCACGCGGAGGTCAATCCACGTACTGACTTCGCACAATGGTAATAATTAGGCTCCACAATTTAAACGAGGTAGTGGTAGTGATGTTGGTGGTCAACTAGCACCACATACGAAGCAATTTTTGATATAACGACAATATTGGGTCTAATTTCCTCTTCAATATATTTACATAAATTCTTAATGGTTTTGCACTTATTTATCGTGCTGCCTGATTGGCTAAAACTTTCAAGTATATAGTTTCGAATTTCGGCAATATCCATTTTTTTCTCAAGAAATTCCCGTAGTGTGCACCTAAAAAATTGGATAGACGTTACCATTTACATAATTTACTAGACGATAAAGATAATTTCTTCCAAGTGCATTTCTACTCTTACTGATACGTATATAAGAGAGAGTGTTGCTCGAAGAGTTATGATAAAGTAGGGATGACAAAAAAATTCGACAAACCTAATACCCACGGGGGCCGCCTCGAACGGGGCGGGGATAACCCGCTTAATCGGGTATTCGGGGCGGGGAAGGGTAATGGGCACCCCGCCCCGTTTAATTTTTTTTTTTTTTTTAAATTCAATACTTTAAATGGAAAAATTCACGAAATTTCATTAGTTCTAATAAAAAATTACAACTAAAATTATTTGTCTAAAACTCCCCCCGCCCCGCCCCGCCCCGCCCTGTTAAATTTTTTTGTTTTAGAATTCAATACTTTAAATGAAAAATTTTACAAAATTTCATTAGTTCTAATAGAAAATAGCAACTAAAATTATTTGTCTAAATCTAATGAATGTGGTCAATAAAAATAAATTATCAAAAACAAAAAAAAAATAAAAAATTAAACGGGGTTGTAAACGGGGCAAGGACCTCGCCCCCCTTAAACGGGTAACGAGCGGGGATGGGGTGGGGAATTGCTTGGCGGGCCGAGGGGCTGGGGAGGTTGCCCCGACCCCGCACTACACCGCACCACCCCGTCCCGTTGCCATCCATATGATAAAGTGCATTTCTAGATGTCTATTGTATTTAACGTGCTTTACCAGTAAATAATTTGGTAAACATTTTTGTTGAGTGAAATGTTTCAAAAATCACTAAACTTATACATTAGTCACTGACTACTCTAAATTATGAGATACTTCAAAATGCTCACTGAACTTATTCCATTTGCACTCCATTTATCACTCCAAATATCTGTTAAACTTTTTTGCTGACGTGGAGGATGATTTTCTTGAATGTCGACTAACAGCATGCCACATTATACAGATTATTCAAGTCACGTTTTAAATTAAAATATTATAAAACTTAAAAAAAAAATCTTCAAAAAACTGAAAACCGTTTCCCCAAATTGACCCACAACCAAGAGCTTTCCCCAAAATATTTCCGGTTGACTCACAACCAACAGCTTTCCTCAAATTTCTTCACGAATGTTAAACTATGAGAATGCAATGTAGATGTTTGAGACAAATACTCTCAAGATTCTTTATCATATTCAGTGTTTTTCAATCTCACGTATTCCTAATGATTTACAGTATATATAGACAAAATACAATACTAACAACTTTCCACATATTGCGGATCAGGCGACAGCTGTCTCTCTAGAATATTTCTTTGAACCTTCCACGTGCTTTTGTTTTGTATCAGAATTCTGGTGTGCATCATTGCTGCTGTATTCTTCGGATTTAATTGCGTTGGTCTGCACCTTAGCTGTATTCTCCTTAACAGCCCCCCTCGATTCAAGCAGCACTGGACATATGGTGAGGCTTGATCGTAATAGAAGGAACCGAGCATTGGATAATAGCTTGGTAAGAATTTAGCTATTTGATCCTTGCTGGAAATGAAGGAGACTTGTAGAGTTTTTGCCGCAACTCTCTCTCTTTCTCACAAAATGATAATCTAGTTCAACATGCTTGGTGCGATCATGTAGAACCGGATTGACGGAGAGATATGTTGCTCCCAAGTTGTCACACCAAAGGATTGGAGATTGTGGTAATGAAATACCCAATTCTTGTAGGAGAGATTGAATCCATAATATTTCACAGGTGGTATTTGCTTCTGCTTTGTACTCAGCTTCAGTGGAGGATCTAGCAACAGTGGGTTGCTTTTTGGATCCCCATGACACAAGATGTGAACCAAGGTAGACACAAAATCCTCCTGTGGACTTCCTATCATCAGGGCAGCCAGCCCAATCAGCATCAGATTAAGTAAAAAGCGTGCTTGAAGAGTTCGGAGAAAAATGAAGCCCAAAGTTAGAAGTGAGTTTGAGGTACTGAAGTATCATTTTGACTGCCTGCCAGTGAGAAATTCTAGGACAGTGCATAAATTGGCAGACTTTATTTACAGTAAATGAAATATTTGGACGAGTAAAAGCTAGATATTGAAGACTGCCTACCACACTTCGATAGAGATGAGGATCCTCTTTTTGAGGATCCATCTAAAGCAGTCAATTTTGTTGTGGTAGACATCGGTGTTGCTACTGGCTTAGCATTGGACATGTTTGTTTTGTGAAGTAAATCATGTATGTATTTAGTATGACATAAAAACAGACCATCGGCATTTCGAATTACTTCAATACCTAAGAAATAATGAAGCTGACCAAGATTTTTAACAGGAAATGATGCACTAAGAACAGTAATAAAGTCAGATATGAGAGATGAACTGGATCCAGTAACTAAGATATCATCAACATATATTAAAACAAATAACACATGTGATGAGTTACGAAGTATGAACAAAGATGAGTCGGATCTTGACTCAGTGAAACCAAGAGAAAAGAGTTTGCTGCTTACCTTTGAAAACCAGGCCCTAGGAGCCTGCTTTAGGCTGTAAATAGCCTTTTTGAGTTTGCAAACATGACTGGGAAAATCTGGATTTACAAAACTTTATGGTTTTCGCACGTAGACAACCTCTTCCAGTTCACCGTGTAAGAACGCATTCTGTATGTCCAGCTAATGTATCATCCAGTTTGAAGAAATGGCTAGGGACAAGGGGATGCGAATGGTCACGGGTTTCACAATAGGGGAAAACGTTTCATTGTAATCAAGGCATTCTTGCTCATGGAATCCTTTTGCCACCAGGCACGCCTTGCGCCGTTCTAAGGATCCATCTGCCTTTCTCTTTGTTTTGAGAATCCACTTGGGTCCCAAAACATTGTAGGGCATAAAATTCAAGTCTCATGGCATTATGCCATTCATGAAATTTTGAAGCCTCAGTATATGACTGAGGCTCTGTTGGAACTTGTGTAGTGATTAGAGAGGCAGTGGGTTTATGTGGGGACCAGGAAATTGTGCCATCTGTGCGTGTAAGAGGACGATGAATATTTACTTTAGACCTTGTGACCATGGGATGTTGATTGCTGGTAGTCCAAGTGTTATCAATGGAGGCAATTGTGAATCTACGGTCGCAGCTGAAGGATGCGAAGATGATGTATGGGACGTTTGTGAGGATGAGGATGTGCTATCTGGAGATATGGAGGAGATAACAGGTGTTAAGAGGTGACAGTTTTGATTAGAGAGGGTAAGTGAGATATTTACAGGTGTCAATGCATGACTGTTTGGAGTGGAGAAGGTAGGTGAGAGAGTGTCCATTTGTATGGTCGATGGATTTACGGATGATGTTCGAGAGATGATGGGCCAGATTAAGGTGGGCCGTGGTGAATTCGTAGGAGAGGAATTGGACTGAGCCAACGCAACGGAAACCTGTTTTCATCAAATCTCACATCGTGTGAGACGTACACACGACCTGTTGGGATGTGATGACACAAGTAACTGTTTTGATCTGGGCTGTAGCCCATGAAAACACAAAGGGTAGAACGAAAGTCCATCTTGTACTTATTAAAAGGCCTTAAGCTGGGCCAGCATGCTGACCCAAAGGTCTTAAGAATTTTGTAGTCCGGTGTTTGATGAAGAATTGGTGTTGGCATCCCATTAATAAGAAATACTGCTGTTTGAAATGCCTCAAACCAATATTTGGATGGCATAGAGGCTTGAGACCCGTCTCAACAATGTGTAGATGACGGCGCTCTATACTACCATTTTGTGCATGGGAGTAGGGGCAAGTGATTCAATGCACAATGCCACAAGATTGAAGTAATTTTTGGAGGGGATATAATTCACCCCCATTTAGATTGGACAGCCAAAACATTTGTGGAAAAATAATGGGTAACGTAACGTAAAAATGCAAGGAAAAGTTGTGACACGTCCGATTTTGATTGTAATGGAAATAGCCAAATGTATTTAGTAGAATCATCCAAAATGGACAGGTAAAATCTACATCCAGCAGTAGATAAAACTGGGGCAGGACCCCAAACATCAACAAAAAGTAAAACAAACGGTTTCTTAGATCTAGAGGGAGAAGGGGGATGAGGTAGTGCATGTGATTTGGACTGCAAGCAAGCTTCACAGAGGTGTTGAGTAATGGAAGGCGTCATTGGTAGATGAAACCGTTATAGAGTGTGAGAGACAATTTTATCTGCAGGGTGTCCAAGTCTGTTATGCCATATTTGGGGTGTGGTACGTTCTCCTATAGTGCTCGAGGATGAGCTGTGGGGATAGTCGAAACATCAGAAGGCAGGATATATAGACCATTCTCAACGACGCCCTGAAGAAGAATCCTCTTGCTGCGCAAATCCTTCACAAAAAAAGAATTGGAGTGAAATTCAAAATAAACAGCATTATCAAGACACAATTGTCTAATAGAAAGAAGATTTTTAACAATGGAAGGAACATGAAGAATATGAGAGAGAAGAAATTTGCCATTAGAGGTACGAAGATGGGCAGCACCCGTATGCTGAATGGGCAGTGAAGTTCCATTTCCAATACTGACTTGGTCAGTTCCCTGATAGGATATCAAGTCCAGATTCGGATTATGCAGATCTGCCGTGAAGTGGTTCGTTGCCCCTGTGTCTGGGAACCAAGGTTGATATTGTGGTGCTAGGGGAGGTATAGTGGTGAGATGGGCAGACATATTTGAGGGAGAAGGGGTCTGATAGTTGTGGTCAAAGCGATAATCGCAGGTATAAGTAGCATGTCCAGGTTTATAACAAACTTGGCAAACAGGTTGATTATCAGGCCTATTAGAATAATAGTTAGAGGGTCCACGCCCTCAGTCCCTTCGTTGGCTACGACCCCCACGACTCCGAGAGGAAGATTGAGTGTATTGATGGTATTTCGAAGTAGTGAGATTAGCGGAAAGCGGGTTATCGGATAGGGTTGTATGAGCATGATGGTTCAATCGAGATTCATAGTTCATCAGATAGCTGTAGATTTGATGGGTACTCAGGGGTTTAGGTCTGGTTGTGAGGGAGGTAACCAGAGGGTCGTAATCGTGCCGTGCCCAGGCCGGCCAAAAGATAGACAGAAAATTCAGAGGGAGTGAGAGGTTTACCAGCCACACCAAGTGAAGCAGCAAGGGATTTAGCCTTGTGAAAGTAATCAATGATGGATTCTGCACCTTTCTTGAGTGTCGCCAGTTGATACAGTGTTTGCATCACATGTGCAGAGGATTGTGAAGCAAAGACTTGCTGCAGGATCTGTCAAACGTCAATGACAGTTGTGCATTCGTATTCCTGCGAAAGAACATTTTCGAACAACGATAAGATGATAGCCGAAATAACAAGTTGATCATCAAGAAGCCAGCGTGTGTAGTCTGGGTTTGGCTCATCGTTAATCGTTGGTGAAGGATGAATGGTATCATCAACATGATTATGTAGTTGATTTCATTTGAAAAATGGAATGAGTTGGGCTTTCCAAAGTAAGTAGTTCTCAATATTGAGTTTGATGGTAACAAAATGGGAGGCCGAATTCAATATAGTGGGGTGGATGGAATAAGGAGATGGAGATTTTTCTGAGGTTTCAAAGGATGAGGCCATGGTTGGTTTAGTAAAAAAAAAATGACGCGAGTCCTTAGAAGGCTCCTGATACCATATTAAACTATAAGAATGCAATGTAGATGTTTGAGACAAATACTTTCAAGATTCTTTATCATATTCAGTGTTTTTCAATCTTACGTATTCCTCATGATTTACAGTAAATATAGACAAAATACAATACTAACAACTTTCCACATATTGCAGATTAGGTGACAGCTGTCTCTCTAGAATATTTCTTTGAACCTTCAACGTGTTTCTGTTTTGTATCAGAATTCTGGTGCGCATCCTTACTGCTGTATTTTTCTGATTTAATTGCGTTAGTCTACACCTTAGCTGTACTCTCCTTAACAACGAACCTTATTACCCAAATTTAAAGCATCTGGGAAGATAGGCATGCCGTCGAATGCTTCATCATCCTAGTGGTGGCAATGTGTCGAGTCGACCCATCTATCTACGAGCTCGGCTCATCGAAGTGACGAGCCGAGCCCACAAGCTCGATTTTTTTTTTTTACTTTTTTGTTCACATTTTTGACGAGCCAATGAGCCGCGTGAATTTTAACCCACGAGCTTTTCGTGAGCTGATGAGCCGAGGCTGGGCTCACCGAATGAACCCCCGGCTCGGCTCAGGCTCGAGCAGTCCATGGGCCGAGTTTTGATGAGCCGAGCCAACGAGCTACTTGACCCTTTTGCCACCCATATCTCTTCCTCATCGAAGGCATTGAAGATGAATCGAAGCTCATCAAAATGGTCATTTCAGGGCTTCTTACAGGAAGTCGTCGTACCTGATCGTTCCCCAACAAAATGAAAGAGTGCATAAGTGGGGGCGGATGTAGGGGAGATCCAGCACTCGGCGAGCAAGGGCCGCCGCCCGTGCTAGATCCGTAGAGAAAAAAATTTTAAAGGAAAATTTTATACTAAATATATATAAACTTTAGTGCATAAATGTTATAGGACAAGCAATGTAGCTCAAATGGTTGAGTGCTTACAATCCACAGGAGATGATTGGGGTTCAAATCCCGTCACTGACATTCTTTCTTTTAATGTTTTGACAAATAGTAAATAAATAAAAACTATATCAATTTTCAACCAATAAATGGTGTTTCTCAGCATAAATGTTACTTTACATGTGACAAGCAATGTAGCTCAAATGGCTGAGTGCTTACTTTCCATGTGAGATGAGATGCATGGGGTTCGATTCCTTTCACTTTAACCATTTCTTTTAATGTTTTGACAAATAATAAATAAAAACTGTACCAATTTTTAACCAATAAAGGATGTTTCGATTCCCATCACCTCATGTCCTTCTTTTAATTTTTTTAACAAA
>CAIGRT010039618.1:0-12317 GCA_903798405.1 Fraxinus platypoda | reverse complement strand
TCTTACTTTCCTAACATATGAAATAACACTTTTTTTCCTGACATCAAATGGTCACGCGATTGAGTCCTAACCAGTTTATGTGTAATATAACCTCAAAATCTTTTATATCTAAAAGGCATAGGTCCGCCTCTAAAACTTTTCCATCAATCTCTAACTTAATAGCCTCAGATATCTAATTTGTACAAAGAGTTCTCCTTGAAGGGATGCTAACTTCTAATGCATTAATTATTTTCACACATGACTTAGCAACGAAAGACATAGAGATAAAAGAGTGTGTAGCTTCTGAATAAAAAATAACATAAGCAGGTGCATAGAGTAACAATAAAATACATGCTATCACATTTAGATCCTGCTCAACATCCCGCTGATTCTGTAAAAGAACTCTGACCTTTCCTTTTCGGCATCATCCTTCTTCTGTAGAGGCGCCCTACAGTTTAAAGTAATGTGTTTCGTCTTACCACACTGAACATGTGGAGTTTATTACACTTAGGACATGGTGTAATACTCCTATTTGTCCACCGAAACCAACTCCTACGCTTGATCTCTTATTTTGCGAGTTATATCTTTCCATGTTCTGATTATTCTACTTTCTTTTTTCCGAATGACTCTTTGCTCTGCTAGGCATAATGCTCAAATGTAGTTCTCTGGTACAAAATAGCATGAGACCTCTCCAACATTTCATGGTATGATGATAATACATGATAATCATGCCGATCTCCAGGTGTAGTCCATGTTTGAACCTCCTAACAGTCTTAGCTTTTGTATCTACCAAATGTAGGGCATACCTCAAGAGCTGCTCAAACATCTTCTCGTAATCAGTAAGTGACATGTTTTCCCTATCGAGCTATATAAAATCAGATTCCTTGAAGTCCTTTAAGACCTGTGAAAAATAGTTTGCCATAATGTAATCCTTAAACTCCATCCAAGTCAGATTACACTACTGCTCTTTTGTCCTAGTAAGGTAGACTCCTACCAATGGTTGGCTGCGCATTGGACCTCCTACGCATATCTTATACAAGCAATGAATCAGAAGATGCACTCAAGACCTCTGATCTATAACTCAACAACCAATGGGTCGACCATCAAAAGTGGAGGGGGCATGTACCTGCCAAACTGCTCAATCATTGAAATAGTTCTATGGACAAAATGAGGTGCATTCTGAAGTGTCATGCATTCTATAGTGACGGTGCTTGACTCTGCCTGCTTAGTTCTTATACTGCTCGCATTAAGTCGCACATTAAATTTGTGTGGGTAGGTGGCATCATTTCCTTTAGATAAAATATTTTAATCCATTAGATTTTTTTAACCAGCCTAAAACAACAAAATAAAGCAAATCAAGGAAATTCTTCATATATTATTCCATAACACAAGATTCTTCATATATTATTCCATAACACAAGATTCGCATCAATCTAAGGTCACAACTTGAAATCAAAATAAAAGAACTACACTAAGTTCGAATAGACAATCTAAGCAACGAGTAACATTCATAAAACGGAAATATACTAAAAAGAAACCTAGCCTCTAAAATCCCTAAACTTCATCAAATTCTTCTGCATCCTCTTCTGAGTTCTCTTTCGTTCTTTCTTCAGTTTGTATGGTAGAAAATGGTGATTCTTTCTCTGAGGTCACTGTTGATTCTAGCTCGAGTTCTGATTCTACAACACTGATATATGCTTGCCATCTTCCAGTATGGTTATCACAGAACTCCCTAAAGTCTATCTTATTTTGGTATTCTGACGGGGCTTGTGCGAGCATCTCATTCCTATCAACCTTCCAATTCTTGTTCGAAGTGTTGACAAGGTTTCAATTAAGTACTCCATTGCCTAGCATTGTCTAACCTTTTGTCCTACAATCCTTACCTCTTTCCACGAAATGTGAACCTCGTTGATGTGTTCCTTAAAATCGTGATGTGGACTACTTTGGTACTCTTCATGCCTTCTAATGAATTCAGACATATCGCTAACTCTCCTAGGCCTGCCCAGTCCTCTAATAACCCTGAAGCACCTGTAAGGTCTAATTACCTATCACACACGAGCAACAAGCATAACATATTATGCTTACATTCTTATAATGGTAACGTAGCATATTTCATGCTCAAGTATACATTTATGTAGACAAGGAAATCATGAAATCTATAATTAGACAATTAGCAAATGTAAAGTTACACAAAATATTTGAATAATCATTTATTTCCTTACGAATTACATACCTTAGGGCCGTTGGAGGGTGATGGATTGGTAGTCATTAAGTGCTAAGGGTCATGCATGTTACATATTTAAGAACTTTACAAAAAAGTTTACATCATCTTCAAACTCATTTATCATAAGAAATTTTTTAATTATTAACATACATCATGCGAAGTTAGGACTTATTACATGTGACATCTAAAACATGGACGTTCAAAATCCACCCATCGTTCACAGTGGAAATCCTTTTTTTTTTTTTATTTCCACCCACCGTTCACAGTGAACAGTGTTGTCACTGTTCACCATGAACACATGTTGTCATCGTTCATCGTGAACAGCGATGGTACTGTTCACGTAACTGTTTTTTTTAATTAAATCTTTAAAATCCAAATGAATCTACAGAAAAGTGAAACTTAAGCCCCAAAAACTTTTAAAATTATAATCACTGCAAAACTCTGTTTGACTTTAACAACGTGTCTTGTAGTTAGGCAACGTGATTTACTCCACGTTATGGAGGAAGTCTTCATATTCTTTATATAAAAAATAATAATTTATATTTATATTAAATTAGATACTATAACTTATCTATATATATTTGAAAATATCATATGAAAATCAGTCTAAAACTTAATAATTAGGGATGTAATTCCGCAGCGTTACAAAATTATAAATTTAATACTATTTAATATAAGCATCTGACAAGCAGAATGATTAATGGAAATTGGTTGCTAACATTGTTATCCTTTAATTAATTGTAAAATTCAATTCAAAGCATAATTAAATATATCAAATAGTGCCACATGAAATTAAGAAACATAATCAATATTTTATTTATAATTTGGAGCACTGATTTCATGTGGATGATTGATAAGTGTGCTTTTACATGCTTATTTGACATTTAAAATAAGCTTATCATTGATTAAAGGTCTGGATTTATACTCACAGTTGTGTAATCGTGGCTCTTGTAGGCAAAAATCCCAAATTGAAGGTGAAAAAGGCAAAAAGACTAAAAGCGTAAAAAAAATGTGAAGTTGCGGACCAAAGTGCACAAGTGCTGAAAGTTGAAGGACCTTGGATGCAAATTTTAAAGGGTATAATCGATATAAAAATACAAATTCAAGGACCAAAATGTGTAAGATCAAAGTTGAGTGACCAAGCATGCAAACATTGGAAGACTTGAGCAGCAAAATCAGAGAATGGATAAAGCCGCACGCACTCAAGGGCTCAAACTAACTCGCGGGAGGTGCATAAATGTAACACAAGAGCATTTCACTCTCATAGCGCACGTGTGCTACTCTCTGGTTGTGTACCATTTTGGAATTTTCGTGGTTTTTAAGGGGGTTTTTGGTGCAATTTTCGGGGACAATTTTAGGGCTTTTATAAACCGTTTTAAGGCACATTAGCCCCATTCATCTATTTTCTATTCATTATTCATTCTTCTTTTTTTCTTTTCATTTTTCTTTACACTTTCGGAATAAAAGGGAGAAGATTTGGGACAAAAGAAGGAGAAGAAATCAAATAAATTGGAGAGATTTCTGGGGAAAATCAACACCAAGCCAAAGCTCATTTCAAGAATCCAACCAATGGAAGGATTTACATTTTGTATTGTATTTTATCCATTATTCCTCTAAGAATTTGCAATGTATTTCTCTAACATTTTTTCCTTTTTATCGTATATATGAAATGTGTTAAGTTCTTGTGTTGGAATTTATGATGGAAACTTAACCTAACTATATTAATATCCATATTTGCTTTTTAATGTTAACATGTTTATTTTCATGTGTATTTACTATTGTACTTCATGCATTACCATTTATGTGGTCAATGAATGATCGTGTTAAGTGATTTTTGCATCGTTCGAGAGAAAATTGCGCATTTTTTAGAACAAGGAGTAAATACCCTAGGTTATTGTAATGGATAGAGGTATACCACTAACTCTGGTGACCCATTGAGCTATTTTCACAAAAATTTAATGTTATTGTTTGGGTTTTAATCGATATAGAGATATAGTAGGTTAAATCACACAATTAGGGTCAATTTCGTTGGAGAGAGGTAATTAGCTAAAATCAAAAAGTTTGGTCTAACATTCTAAATGAGTAATTTGTTACTTTGCTTATGGGAAAATTAATTAGGAGACGGTTAAGTGAAATCATGAATTCCAACCACTTTATTCTCCTAACTGTCAATTTTTAGATTTGTTCCCTTTATAAAGTTTTTAGTTTTTTTTTTATCATTTTAAAAATCAAAATCCAAAAATTGTGTGTGTTGCTTTATACACGTATTTCCATACAATTTGGCCAAGTTACTCACTTTATTATTACTAGAAAAAAATGTTGAACTAACAAAATGGTTCAGTTTGAAAATTTAAATGGCAAAGAACATACAATTTAACAAAAATAAGCCAGTGTCATCAAGTCACCATACGAAAATACATAACCAAATAAATCATGTTCAAATTCCTTTAAAAAAAAGAAAGAAGAAAATAAAATTTTCAACCGTATTACACCGAATTCAACTTATAAAGTCCAATGACAGGTACAACGTTAGGACTTCGTCGCCCGTCAACCCATGACCCGTTTTAGCCTGTGAGAAGTAAGGAAAAATGGGTGAGCATATGGAAATACTTAGTAGACTACACTTACATTCCAAGTTAAACATATGTACCAACGTAATCAAATATTCATATCGTTATTTCATATCATAGTATTAGAGCCAAACCTCCCTGAAAACTTCAAGTCTCAAAAGACATTTTATATCATATCATATTATTGTACCTGAAAGGCTATAACATTTCATGTCAAGATTACGAAAGAACAAATGGAACAGCTGACCTACCACGATAAATTAGGGCACTCGTACAGATTGATAAATATGGACTGTCTAGCATTAGAGGTCTTAAGTGCATCTTTTGACGCATTGCTTGTACAGATATGCATAGAAAGTTTGTTGTGCAGCCAGCCATTGGTGGGAGTCTACCTTACGTACTAGGACAGTAGAGCGGTAGCGTAATCTGACTTGGACGCAGTTTAAGGATGATGTTATGGTAAAGTATTCTTCACAGGCCTTGGGGACTTCAAGGAATCAGAGTTTCTATAGCTCAGGCAAGGAAAAACATGTCACTTACTAAGTACGAGAGAAAATTTGAGCATTTCTCGAGGTATGCCCCACACTTAGTAGATATAGAAGCTACGAATTTTAGGAGGTTAAAAAATAGACTACGCCCGGAGATCAGCATGATCATCATGTCTTATAATTTTACATCATACCATGAAATGTTGGAAAGGACTTATACTATTTCATACAAGAGAACTATATTTGAGCAATATGCCCAGCTGAGCAAAGAGTTATCTAGAAAAAGAAAGTGAAATGATCAGAACGTGGAAAGATATAACTAGCAAAATAAGAGATCAAGCGCAAGAGTTAGTTTCGATAGGACAAGCAGAAGTATTACATCATGCCCTAAACGTAATAAACTCCACACGTTTGGTATGGTAAGACGAGACACATTGCTTTGAACTGTAGGGAGTCTCTACAGCAGAAGGAAGACACCGAAAATGAAAAGCTCAAGCTTTAATATTGGATCAGCTCCTACTGAGCATGATCTAAATGTGATAGCAGGTATTTTATTGTTATCCAATGTACATGCTTATGTTTTTTTTATTCAGGAACTATACATTATTTTATCTCTACATCTTTCGTTGCTAAGTCATGTGTGAAAAGAGATAATGCGTTAGAATTTAGTATCTCTTCAGGAAGAACTCTTTGTACAAATCACATATCTGATTGGAAAGGTTCTAGAGGCGAATATATACTTTTTAGATATGAAAGATTTTGACGTTATATTACGCATAGACTGGTTAGGACTCAATCTCGCAACTATCCGATATCACAAAAAATAAGTGTTATTTCATATGCCAGGAAAGGAAGAGTTTTGTTTCTTTGAGATAAAGTTCAAGTCTCTACCCCATCTTGGATCAGCATTGCAAGCGAATAAGATTTAATAAAAGAGTTATGCCGGGGATTCTTAGTTAATATTATTGGTTTCCATTTTACAAAATTAATCATTAATGATAAAAATATTGTATGAGACTATGTAGATGTATTCTCTGAAGACCTACCTAGCATTCTGCCTAATAGACAAGTGAAATTTATGAACACACATTTGTTTCCTATTCTTTCAAAAAATGAAATGGAGCCGCCTCCTTTGAAACCCAAAAACTCTGACCAAACACCACCTAAACCACCGGGCCACCATACCATTGGAAAGATCTCATTACACTCTACAATCCCCACCCAACATTTTGCTTCAAAACCACCAGAATTCGCCGAATATATCAGCCAAAATGGCCTATCCACGTGCACCAAAACGGCTGAAATCACCTATTCCGGCAACACCCATGTAATGTGGGTTCCATTTGATTACACACACCAGGGCTCCCCTTATCATGTTCCTCAATTGCCCTCAAATGTACACAATCAAAATTAGCAAGTTGCCTTTTCGAACACAGCGCAGTCGCAGATTTCAGGCGAATTTTTCAACACCGACAGTGGGACCCCGTGATCACAGACTACCACCTCAGGCCACTACTTCTCATGGTGCATCTACTAGGAATATGGATCTTCCTCAATTTGACGTTGAAAGGGCAGTTCATTCAGAAATAGTGCACACGCGACTAAATCGGCCCGATCCCCTTTCGATTGGCATCCATCCATAGCTACATTCAACAAATTGAATTTACCTGCATGTAATTCAAGGTGAAAAGACCCAGGGTAAGGATTCAATTGATTCAGTTCATCAACCAAATGAACTATTTTGGATTTGTCATCACGAACTGTTCGTCCGTGCGAAGGGAAATTTCTTCCATCAATTTCTAGCTCAAATGTGTCCCAACTTACAATCAACTTAGGGGAACTAAAATTCAAGGTCAAACAACACTAGGTAATCAATCAATTACAAAAATTACAGCCCTCGTTTGTCGAATTTTGGATTCAAATGTTGTTCTTCACACATCACAAATTGTTGACCTAAATTCTTCCACTTGTGGGCAGAATTTGGTCAAATTGATATCACCATTGGATTCATTAGGCCCAATTTGGTCGCAAATCAAGGATGATGTATATACGATTTCCATGCAGAATTCGACCAATGTGACATCGCCGTTGATTCCAAAGCACCTAAAAACCCTTGGGGAATCTCCACTTCGACCAATATTGTCGGCAATTTTACATTGGGATTCGAGACAAATAACGAAGCAACAAAATCAACATCTTCCGAGCAGAATCTTGAGCTAGGGACCTCTCCAATGATCTTATAACATGCTAAACCTTTGGAATAGAAACTTTTGCTCCTAATTTGGTTGTTTGTGATGCATTAGGAAGCGTGCCAATTGATATACATAACGAAGTAGCTCATTCTGCTGATTCTTGACAATTTTTTGCCTCGAGAATTGTTCAGTGGTGCTAGAGCATGGAAAGATCCTAGGGATATTCATTTTGCTTCTAATAAATCTCAAGCTGATTGTACCACCAATACGCGTATTCCTTCACCATGCAGGCAACCCTAACCAGCACCACGGAGTAATACAACTACTCCTGCTGCACCTACTAGTTCGAAGTCTTATGCTAAAGTAGTTGGTAATGTGCCAGTTATCTCTCAGGCGGAGAGAAGTTAGAAGAAGTCTTTTGCTAATGTCCTTAGAGCACCACTTGAGTCAGCTAATGACATGCTTGTATCTAGGGAGCCCTTCAACCATCACGGCAAGCCTGCAGTCCTATTTATTGAGGCAGGCAAGAATATTTTAGCTAAGCCATACAAGTTTACACTTGTTGGCAAATTTGTGCATCGTAGACGATGTACATGATAGTTTTTCGCGTTTTGGTTTTTGTGGTAATTACACTGTTGGTTTGATTGATGCCACACACATTTTGATTCATTTAGAGCATGAGGACGATTACGCACAGTTATTCTCACAAACCCACATGGTACATTGATGGTTCTCCTATGAGAGTCTTCAAATGCACTCCGTGTTTTAGTCCACAATAGGTGGCCGCCATTTCTCCAGTCTGGGTATCTTTTCCTTTACGGCCCATTCACTTTCGAGCTAAGAGCAGTCTATATGCTATTGCCAATGCTATTGGCTTAGCATTTCGAATTGATGAGGTAACTTTTGATCTCTGTCGTCCTAGTGAGGCTAGAGTCTGCGTAGAGGTGAATTTAGACTATGATCTTACTGACAGAGTTTGGATCGAGAGGAAAAAGATCGGTGGCTATTGGCAGACTATCCGATATGACAAGAAGCCAGAATTTTGTTATAGATATAGACATTTTGGGCACACAGATGATCATTGTACACTTGTTACATGACCAGTACCACCTCCAATTTTCCCTGTTGTTGAGCTTATTCCTCGAAATGCTATCCCAACTAAGGGTAAGGGAAAGGTGGTTGAGGTTGAGTCACGTCAGAGGTGGTTCCCAGTTCGTAGGGATCAGAGAAGACAGCAGACTGCCAGCACTTCAGGTGCCCATGTTCCTCAGACTATCCCAGCTATAGTAAGTGGTACCCCATGTTCCAAGTATTATACATACGTAGAGACAGATATTTGCCCTGCACGTACCTCCTACAGTCAGTACCGTTCTACCAGATATCAGTTCTGTTGCTCCTCACAACAGTATTATTCAGGTTCATGCCTAGAGTTCTATGGATCCTCCCTTGAGTACTCTTCCCATTCAATTGGCTATTATAGCAGTTGCTCTTCCAGTGGTTTAATCAGTTCATCTTTTAGTGGTTCAGTCAGTTGCCCTAGCCAGTATCGCTCATTCAACCATCATTAGATCCGCTTTGACTCCATCAAGACTGCCATTCATTTATCTAGTACTTACACTGATCCCTTAGCTCATGGCTTGATTCAGCGACCACATATATCAGTTGACTCGGAAGATATAGATACAGTGGTCAGACATCTACTAGGCCCTACTCCTGGCCACCCTCATATCTCTAGCGCTCCTTTAACTTGTCAGCAGAACATTGAGGCATCTATCCAATCTCTACAGTTTGAGAAGTCAAGTACGGAGGGCACATCACTGATTGAGGTTCACCAGCATGGCATATTCCTTAGGTCTTCTGCTGAGGATTTGGTTGGTATAGTTGGAAGGACATAGGATGATGGTTTCGTCAGGGTTACATGAAAGAAACACCCGCAGGCTATTGATACTCTATATCCAAGCAGGAGGATAACTGGAAGTCAGTCACATGATACCTCATCATATTCATCATCCCTATGAGTACCATCATATGGAATGTGAGAGATATAGCTAGTATAGCTACTCGTCGATGCCTGAAAAGAGTTATACAGCTTTATTAGGTTTATCTTTTAGTTATACTAGATCCTTTTGTTCTTCAGCATAGATTTACCTATATCCGGCGATATCTGCGCTTTGACATGGGAGTTCAGAATGAGTCGAACAAGATCTGATTTTTTTGGAATGTGGGGACCAATGTTATTGTCATTAATGATCATCCCCAATTCTTTCACGTTAGAGTTGAGGATCCGAGACTAGGGCATCATATCTGTCTGACTCCAGTCTATGCTTCATGTGATGCTGCTGTTAGGAGGGATTTGTGGGTGGGTCTTTACCATATTTTCCTCGATATGGACAACCTTTGACTAGTTGGGGAAGACTTTAACGTCATTACACATGATGTTGAGCGTACTAGTCGTAATACTCGTGATCGAGACACTACTATTTTCTCATATATGATGTTAAACTATGGTTTGGAGGAAGCTGGTTTCTTTGGCAATCGATATACTTGGACCAATGGTCGGGACATGAAGAGGCTTGATAGGGTACTCATTAATTCTACAACTGCAGCATTCTGTCAACAACTTTCAGTGAACCACTTGAATCGAACTTCATCTGATCATTCGTCTTTACTACTTCAGTGGATTTCTGATGATGATTTGGGGTCTAGATCTTTCAGATTCCTCAACGCGTGGACCAAGTATCATGACTTTTTAGCTTTGTCTCTCAGAAATGGTCAATTCCTACTCAGCTTACGGGGATGGATGCTCTCCGTGAGAAGTTCTTCAAGCTGAAATAGGGACTGCGTTGGTGGAACCGACATGTGTTCGGTGATGTTTTCCAGCAAGTGAGGAATGTTGAGGATAGGGTTGGTGAGGCAGAGACGGTATATGATAGAGAGCCTACACTAGAGCATCGCGACGTACTACATCATGGTCAGATAGTTTTACACCGAACTTTATCTATTGAGAAGGGTTTTTGGAAACAAAAGACCGGTTCGCATTGGGTATATGAGGGAGATCACAATACTCGATACTTTCATGTGATGGTTTGGGAACGCCGTAACAGGTCGCGTATTAGGCCCATCAGGACACAGACATGGAAAGTCTTAGCTACTACTGCTGACATTCAGACTTCGGCTATTGCATTTTACTAGGATCTTCTATCTGCTCCACTTTGGACCCAATTTGTTCTGATATCATCCCCAAGCTTTTGATGGAGGATGATAATTTAGCACTAAACCGTTCCCCTTTGATTCATAAAGTACATGAGGTAATTTTTAGTATAGATGCTGACAGTGTTGCTAGCCCGGATGGGTTCTCATCCCTTTTCTTCCAGAATTGATGGGATATTATTTAGGACGACGTATATAGGACAATCTTGGACTTTTTTTATGACGGCCATCTTTCACGAGGTTTTACTGCTACTACTATTGTATTACTACCTAAGAGGGACAGTGCTTGTAGATGGACTGACTTCAGACCCATCAATTTATGCACGGTGTTCAATAAGCTTATTACTAAGCTTTTGAACACTCGATTGAGTACACTGCTATCGCGCATTATCTCTTCTCCACAGAGTGGATTTATCCATGGCCTCCTGATTGAGGATAATGTATTATTAGCTCAAGAGCTTCTTCTTTAGATGCTAAAGTACGAGGGGGTAATAATATATTGAAGCTAGACATGACTAAAGCATATGATCGCATGGACTGGGGCTTTATTTATTTTGTATTAAATGTATTTGGATTTGATCGACAGGATTAAGCAGTACATCTCAGAGTGTCATTTTTCTATACTCCTAAATGGTTATCCATGTGGTTTTTTTTCCCTCCTCACGAAGGCTCAGTTAGGGTGATCCCATTTCACCATCATTGTTCATCATAGCCACAGATTACTGCTCACATCTACTCACTTAGAGGTTTTAGAAGTATCTCAGTATGTGTTATCGGTATGGATGCAATACTCTTGTCTCACCCCTTTCGTTTGCTGATGATATGATCATATTCTCCAACGGCTAGAAGCAATCTATCAGGAGAGTTCTTGATTGTCTGAAACATTACGAAGGGGTTTCTGATCCAGTTAGTCAATAGGGACAAGAGCAGACTTATTCTACCTAGACGGGTTCCTATTAGTCAGATCAGACGATTGGAGATTTTGACTGGATTTCGACACCAGTGGCAGTCTTTCACTTATTTGGGGGTCCTCTTATTTAAGGGGATTAAGAGTAGCTTCATTTATGATAACCTTATCCAGAAGTTCAGGGACAAGATCTCAGGTTGGGCTTCACGACTATTATCACCTGAGGGCCGTATTACTTTGCTGAGGTCGGTGCTTTCTTCCACACCATTACATTTTCTTCATATAATATAGCCCCCCAAGGTTGTCCTGAAAAAACTTGAGAACATCTTTGCGCGATTCCTGTGGGACTCCAAGGAATAAGCGCGACAATTACATTGGCAGAGTTGGAAGGAGATTTTCCTTCCTATTGATAAGGGTGGTCTAGGCTTCAAAAGATTACAAGATATGGTAGACACATTTTTTATGAAGTTCTGGTGGTTGTTTTGTACTCAGAGATCACTTTGGGCCCATTTTTTACTAAGCAAGTATTGTATGGGGACACATCTTTTACTTACAGCAATTCCCTACTCATCTTCTCCTACCTGAAGATGTTGAAATTAGTTGGGACCCAGACAAAGCCATGAAAGTCCAAGATTGGCTAACCAAGAGGGGGGTGAATTGGTTTTTAAAACTTTTTCGTTAACTACTCAAAATTTTAATGATAATGAACACACAAATGATAATTGATAATCTAAACACAAGTAAGTA
>CAIGRT010039609.1:0-13456 GCA_903798405.1 Fraxinus platypoda | reverse complement strand
TATTATATTAAAAATGCAACCTTATATCACACATTGGAGAAATAATGAAAATAATAAAGTTTGGGGGTGTGTATCTTACGAGTAAAGAAAGTAAACATTTGGCCATAAAGGGTCGGGATTTGAATCATTTATGAATTTATGATACTTGACATGAATTTTCACACATACACACACACATCGATTTTGCAATGGATAAGTAGAAATTAATTTTAGCATTGTAATTTTGTAGCAGTTCATAGTTTCAATATATGTATTCCAATCTTGAGACAAAAGGCAAATTATCTAACTACACGTGTGTTAANTTGGCCATAAAGGGTCGGGATTTGAATCATTTATGAATTTATGATACTTGACATGAATTTTCACACATACACACACACATCGATTTTGCAATGGATAAGTAGAAATTAATTTTAGCATTGTAATTTTGTAGCAGTTCATAATTTTAATACATGTATTCCAATCTTAAGACAAAAGACAAATTATCTAACCATACGTATGTTTAAAGTTTTTGGTTAAGTTATATTATAGTTTTGTTTGTCGTTTGAGGACAAACAAATACCACAAATTCCCACATGTTTAAAAATAAGAAAATGGCGTAACGCGAAACAAGGAATTCAAGCTAAAACTTTAAGAACGCCAATTTTTGAATCCACCAAATTATGAAAAATTAAATTTATGAATTTTATTAATGTAAGATGATAAAAAAGAATGAGATAATCATTTATTTATAAGTGTTTACATGACAACCTAATTTAATAAGGCTAAAATTAAAAAAAGAATTCAAAATAAATTTAATGTCGAAAATAGCGCTAAAACTTAAAAAAAGTTTTCGAGTCCTAAACGAATTCGGATGGCCGAAATCCATCGTACGTCATGGAGTAGCTATGTGATTTACTCATATCTATATGTATGTATATCTCAACCAAACCAGCCAAAGATTGTAAGGAGATTAGAGAATTTCAAATGAAGTATGAGATAACAACATTGTTCTCAATGGCCACATATATCTACAACTCATGCCACGTGTAAAATAGTCATTGTTCTTATCGAGTAATTCTTGTAACTCTACAAGCTTCTTTCTTTTATGGTTGTCCAAATCCTAATGTTTTTATTATCTGTAAATTGCAATAGGCATTTTTCGATTCAAAAATGCTATTTGTACCAAGTTACTTTACAAAAGTCCTTGACAAAATGACGTGTACGGTGGATATCAGCTTGGAAGTGGACGGCTGTGATGTTTTTAAAGCTTTGGGCGCCAAAATGGGAAATGGGTGGGAGAGAGAATTAAAATGGCATTTTGTCTGCAGCTGCATCTGTTTTTTCTCTCCGTCTCCATTTCCCATTTTGGCAAGAAAATTAAAATAGCATTTTGTCTGAAATTGCATCCATATCTCTCCGGCACCATTTCCCCCAAATCAAGGTGCCTTATTTATGAAGAAGAGCTCTTGATTTCCGCTGGAGTGGAAGAAACTGAGTTATATAGACAGAGCTTTGATTTCCCGATTGAGAAAGAGAAGTGAATCAGTACGACCAGCTACTTTCTCCATCTCCAGAATCGGGTCACTACAAATGACGGTATGAATTTCTATGTGTTGTAACTTTGAACTGAAGTTTGGGTTGAGCGTGAAATAGGAGATTGACATTGTGTAGAAATATTCATTTTCAGTAGCTGTAGACTCTTAAGTGGTTGCATTTGGAATAAATGGTAATTACAATATTATAACAAATGTAATTATTGCCAATGAAGTAACCCATAAAATTTAGTGCTCATTCTGCCAACTTATTAACATGCCAAAGTAATTAATCAAAGTAATGATTTACTCGTATCATTAAACCTAGCATTCTGCACTATTAAAGCACATTGTTGTGTAGTTGCACGGTTTGATTTTGGATTGGAATTAACTCCTCAACCTCTTGCAGGATGATTCAATTATGAAAGATGTTTTGTCTGTCGAATCCGAAAATGAGAATTTGGATGACACATTGAATGTCGCGGAGGATGAAACAATAGGAGGAGATGGAGTCACTGTGCCTGAAGTTGGTATCAGTTCAAGGATGAAAAAGAAGTGTATGATTTTTATGCAAGATATGCTTATGCCGTAGGTTTTCCAGTTAGGAAGAGAAGTTCGATGATAGATGATGATGGTATTTTGAGATTTGTCATGTTGGCGTGTAGTAGGGAGGGACGAAGAATTGGTAATACAAGCACTTCTTTGAAGCCGCAACCAACAATTCAAACGGGTTGTAAAGCTAGGATCTCTGCATCTTTAGATATACATGGTTACTGGCAAATTAATGGTACTACAAGCACTTCTTTGAAGCCGCAACCAACAATTTAGACGGGTTGTAAAGCCAGGATCTCTGCATCGTTAGATATACATGGTTACTGGAAGATAAACTCGGTCTACCTTGACCACAATCACAAGATGAGTCCTACTAAGTCCCGGTTGTATCGATGCAACTGAGACATTAGTGCATACGTGAAACGAAGACAAAACGGAGAAAGGGCCCGTTGGAGGCGAGTGCTAAGAAGTCAAATGTATATTCGTACGATTCAACATTTTTTTCCACTTCATTTTGCATGCTAATACTAATTTTGTTATTACATGCAGAAGCGATCGAACAGCATAAAGAGAACGCCAACGCCGATGTCAATGACAATGTCAACGCCAGTGCCAATGCTAATGACAATGCCAATGACAATGACAATGCCAATGCTAATGGCAATGCCAATGCAAGTACCGTACTCGTTCTCACATCTCCTAATGGTAAGTATATTATTTTCACGGTTTTGTAGTGCAATTTTTTTGTATAATTAATGCCAACAAAATGATGTAGGGTCACGGTATGAGCCAAGTGTTCACACAACAAATGCCATCGTCTAACTTCATCCATACTACAACAACAAATGTGTTTCCGACTTCACAAGGTACGTATATATTTTAATTACAACACTTAAATTTGACAACTAATCGTCGATTATTAATTTCAATTCACGTGCCAGGTAATGAGAACATATACAACAATCCATATTCACCACATCATGGCGGCTCCATTTAAATTGAGGTGAATTTGGATGAAAATGTAAGGCTAATTTCTTCAACCTCCTACATCAATTTATTGTATTTTGGTTCAGTTGACATGATAGAGTGATTGTCTCTATATTTCTCCCATTGTTCTTACAAGCTATTTTTCATGCATTCTAGGTGCTGTTCGTTACTTAGGTTCTAATTTGTTCGTAAGGAGGATATATAGAAACATCAAAATCGACTAGTTTATGAACTGCAAGAGAAATATTTGTTGCTTCATGTTTCTCATCTCGTGGATGAAATGAAGAAAAGCCTGCAGTACCTCCATTAGTTCTCTGGTAATGTCCATGTTGAATGTGCACGATCTGAGGATGATCTATAATTCAGGATTGTGGGGGCGACCGTAAAAGATTTCCCCCTTCTCCCGGTTGTAAAACCAAGTATACTCACGTAATTTAGAGTGTGTTTTCATAATTGAAGAGGAGATGGATGATACTAGTTTTGTATTTAGTTATTTCTCTCATTTTTCCAGACAATGGATGCTCTACTGGTACTACATGTTAACTTGCTTTTCTTGTTTTGAAAATCTTTCTGCAAGTGATTATTAATTTGGGGGGAACGACTATTATTGGAAAATTATGGGAAATGAATTGTCTGGTGACTATCAATGCACTCTATCATGTCAGCTGAACCAAAATTATGGAAAATTTTCCAGATTCTGAAAAGGCAGCATTCTTTAGGCTTCATTCTTATCACCTGTTGAGTTGCATGCATATTTAACTCATATTATAATGTCACTAACTTCCAAGGTACATGAAGTAAACAATTTTACTTCAACCAAAATGATTGACCAATTGACTTTACTAAACTAATCGATCACATTTATATTTACAACATGCCTACTTCAACATGACTACTTAAACGTAAACAACTAATCAAGCCGTGTCTACCCCCCCTTCAGTTTGCCTTCGGTAGGTAATTTTTCTCGGCGGATTGTCACATTCATGGTCACAGAAATCAAGAGCTCCTCTTCATTATTCAGTCGAACTTGAGATTGGAACATTCGCGTCATATCTTCAACTTCTTCATTCGCCGCTTGTTTAGCCCTAGTACCGCTAGATTCGCCGATTACTTCTCCATATTTGCACCAATCCCAAAACCCACACTTCACACTGCAACATTTGAAGAATTTGCCTTTGTTAATGGTGTCTCTTTCAACCTCAAAAAACTTCTGAAATCCATTCACACAAAGTGGACATCGACGTTTTATCGGGCAATCACCGAAAAAGTGTCCAACACTCCTACAACCGTGGCAAACTCCGGAGTTCTTTCCCGACATTCTTTGTTCATGAAACATTCCAATTTATGCAGAATACTAGTATCAACTAGAAGATTTAAGCTCTTGATTATGTAAGGCAAAAGAAAAAACTTGAAAGCATCATAAGCACAAATAAGTTACTTCCAATACAATGACAACCCACAATCATGCTATTACCATCAAGAGCTTCCTTTAGCATCTCAGTTCCCTTACACATACACACAGCAGCTCAAGGAAATTACAAAAAGGTTAGACGCCTTTCATATATTTCATTCCAGATTTTCACATGCAACATGGAATTATAGAAGACGTTGGATAAATACATCCTGGGAGTAACTAAAAATAACTTGCGTGTTTTCATCTTTTACCAAACTGTTCAAGCAAACTTTCACCACATCAGTCAACTTGGAAACTAGGGAATATATGATAAGCCTATTTCCTTACCCTTTCCATTCTTTGGTTCTTCATCCTAGTCATAAGGACAAATAAGATTATCCTTCTTGTATATATAACATGAAACAATTAACTCTCTATATTAACGACAACAGATGCAAAAAGAATATCAGATTATTGCTAAATTTTAATGAATTGTTCACTACAAAACAGAGACACTGAAGTTGAATAGCTAACTTGTAATTAACCACAGAGCAGCCCAAAACAAAAGTTCAGAAAAAAAAAATTGAGGCTCGTATGGGAGAACAGAGTACACAATCACCAAATTATTAGCACAATGCCATACGCAAAAATACAAAGATTCATTTAAGATCTCGATTGAGGAACTTTGAGGCTTCCAATACCCCATGTTTAGGTATCATGCTAGTAGTCGGACAAGATGATGAAGCATATAAGATAATGGTAAGAAGAAAAAGATGATGAACCATCAAAGAGATAAAAAGGGGAAAAAAAGGGAGTCACTTCCCTAGTTTTCTCTTGAACACAGAACTAGAGAAGAGAAGTGCGAGCTTAACTGACTTTGTGGTATTCGACCGTCTCTGACACGTTGGGTTTGAAAACGATGCGGATCTAGGAGTAATGTAATGCTGGAGTTGATCGGCTGTCGGAGGTGGGGATGATGCTGGAGTAACGGGTGCTGCCGGAGGTGGGGATGACGCCGGAGTTACGTGTGATTTTGGGAGGAAAGGTTTGATCTCTAATTTGGGGAGAAGGATGTTGATCGGCTGCCGGAGGTGGGGATGATGCCGGAGTTACATGTGATTTTGGGAGGAAGGGTTTGATGTCTAATTTGGGGGAAATGGGGGAGAGAGAGAAGGAAGTTGGCTTTTCTAATTTTTAAGTTTTTTTTTTTAATTCATGCCACACGTCACTTTGTCATCTAACTTTGTCAAGGAAATTTGTACACATAGCGCGACCGTTTTCGATTAGTAGTAGTTTGAAGTGCAAATTAGTCAGACCACCTCGTCTGTAGCCACATGTTCCTCTCTTCGACCTGACTAATTAAAATCTACTGGCTCGAGAGGTTCAATTGAAATACATATAGGAAGTTCAAATTTTAGATAGAACAATTCCACTTGGCTATTTACAAGTGAACCAAACTTAATGTCATGTTATGTATTTCATGAAACATGGTTTTTTTTTTCTTTTTTTTTTTTGAAAAAAAAAATTGATTTCTATTAAAAATAACTTCTAAACGTAACAAGAAAAGAACTCTGAGAGAAATAAAAGGTGATACAAGAAGCTAAAATATATTCTTAAAAAAACACTCTTTGAAATTAAATACACATGTACGTTATGTGTGAGGATTAATAAGTTTATTATTTATTTTACCTAAAGCAGATACAATATAACAGAAAAATATATAAATTGAATCCAAGCATTTCATGATAAGTAACACACTTTTGGCAAGCTACAGACACGAATATGATCAAAATGCGCCATGTTTCCACCAACTTTGGAAGTGATTTATTTATCATACAAAAAGAAGAATTCGCCTACGAATATGTTAGAGAAAATGAAAAAGCCCTAAACTTTATAAAAATGTATATTAATTCATTACTCAAGAGTTAATAATTTAAAAAATGTTTTTTTTTTGTTTAGAGACTTAGAAATTCTCTTCTCATTCTTTATTTCAGTGTTCTAAAAAGTGTAATGCGTGAAAAGACGTGTAGGCCAAGTATCGGACTAGGCGAGCCTAGACGAAGTTTCGACGTAAAGAAACATTTTCTTTTTTAATATTATTTTAAATGTTTAATCAATCTAAAAATCATTTAATAATAAATACAAATTATAATAACAAATGCAGTTTTAAGAGTTTAACAAAATAAATATATTTTCGAATTATTAACAAGATATAGTATAATAGTGCTAATTGAAAGAAAAATGATTAATTAACTTTGTTAAGTTCAAATTATAATTGACAATTTCTAAATTTGTAATTGACAATTTCCTTAGTCAAAATCGAGTTAATTACCCCAATAGTCACTGAACTTTACCAAAAGTTTCCACCAGGTCACTGAACTTTAAAAACTACATGGTTAGTCACTGAACTTTCGAAACTACAACTCCATCCATCACTGAACTTTAAAAATCACTCTATTCGTTACTGAACTTTGCAAAAAGTTTTCCAGATTGTCACTGAATCAGTGACCATTTGGGAAACTTTTTGCAAAGTTCAGTGACCACGTAGAAATTTTTTGCAAAGTTTAGTAATTACCCCAATAGTCACTGAATTTTACCAAAAGTTTCCACCAGGTCACTGAACTTTAAAAACTACGTGGTTAGTCACTGAACTTTCGAAACTGCAACCCCATCCATCACTGAACTTTAAAAATCACTCCATTCATCACTAAACTTTGCAAAAACTTTCTACGGGGTCACTGAACTTTGCAAAAAGTTTCCCATATGATCACTGATTCAGTGACCATCTGGGAAACTTTTTACAAAGTTCAGTGACGAATGTGGTGATTTTTAAAGTTCAGTAATGGATGTGGTTGCAGTTTCGAAAGTTCGGTGACTAACAACGTAGTTTTTAAAGTTCAGTGATCTGATGGAACCTTTCAGTAAAGTTCAATGACTATTGGGGTAATTAACCCGTCAAAATCATATCATAGTTGAATTGTAATAATACTTTATCAAGTTACAATCAAAGTCAAAATAGAAATTATTAAGTCCTAATTATTGCAAAAGAGTTAAAATTGGTAATATAGATCCTGAAAGACTCCAAGGTGCCAAAAATATCCAATAAGATCACATATGATCAAGTGAATACATTTAAAAGTCTAAAAAGTGTCAAAAAGACGCACAAGTTATGCTCCAAATTCTCAACCATAACTTACAACTCATTTTTCACATAGAAAAAATTAGAATTTTGATAAGGTTATTTCTGGAAGAATTGCAGCCCTTTGAGTTATATTTCCAAAGAAATTTAAATCACCTCAATCCTATATTGAGAGAGAAAGAGAAAGAAAGAATTATGATGAAAATCCTAAATATTCAGTTATTGCTGACCTAGCGCTCGAGCGACGTGGTTATCCAGGAACAATAATGTTCGATTTTCAAACTGATTATGAGTTCTTTTTCATCCCAAACACTACCTATTATAAATATATAATCCAATGAATGTCCCAAGGTGTGTTGAATTAGATTTAATCCATAGAGATCAATTCTTTGATGATTCAAAACATTCATTGATTCCAAAATTAAACCACCACATATTACTTGATCTATAAATTCTTCCATAACATATTTTGTTGATCAAGTCATATTGTTCTACATTAAACCACAGATCAAAATATACAACATCTTTTTGATCAAACACAAAACCACATAATACACCGGAGATAAACGGTACCAGGGATCTGGAACTGGTGCAGAAACACGCATTACAGGAGGGCCAAGGTGATATACCAAGAGTTGAGATCTGGTGTGAGACACATGTAGTCCAGTTGTATCAAAAGTGACTACAGGAAAAGAAGGTCAGAAGGGACTAAGGGTTAGTCAGGTCTGGGCCATACTGTAAGTTGTTTCGTTTATAGTTTATTATTGATTGGCAAAGTACCCGGAGTTCTTGAACATTTGCAAAAGGTTTTCTCTATGATCAATTTACTGCTGTTGTATTGCAAATTGTGGTAATTCAATATGGGATAAATTGACTTGATTGATTAACCATCTATAAATAATTAAAAAGTGACTTTTACTTTTGATTGTGTAATTTTGTACATTGAGTCTAAATATTCGGTAAATTAAACTTTCAAGTGGTATCAGAGATTAATTACGGTCCTTGACCTAAAAATTGACTAGATGAGTCAACCAAAGGATTGAATGAATTAAGGGTTAAGAAAGAGTTTTTAGAAATTATGGTTAAAACTCTTATAAATGATCTTGAAAAATCAAATGCCTAACTTCAATCCTTCTCTAGCGGATTTAAGAAGACTGATAACATAATAAATCTGAACAAAATAGATGGGAATAGAGGAGATTTAGATGATAATAAAACAAATTCTCATACTACTTCATCTTCTAACAATAAGTTTGTACCTGCCTCGAAGCCTAATGATCAAAACTTGAGATTTAGAGTTGTTCTCAGGTTATTCCCATGTGTCACCATTGTGGTAAGTTATGACACATAAGATCTAAGTATCGCGAGCTCTTGAATAGGAACAAGACCATGAATATAGATGTCCAAGGATCAAAATTATCTGTACAACATATATTTCTTCCACCTAATGTTCAAATTATGAAACCTAGGTTGTTCCTAAATTTGCTCCCACATGTTCTAATTGTGGTGTTTTAGGTCACATTTGTACAACATAAGTTTCCTCCGCTTATGGTCTATAATTTAAAATTAAAGATTGTTCCTAAATTCATTCCCAGATGTCATAATTGTGGTGTTTTAGGTCACATTAGACCTAATTGTCGTAAGTCCTTAGTTAGGTATAACAATTAATATCTAATTACTCTTATTAGTTTCTAGACTGATCAAGCACTTGACTAAATTGATGACTCAATTGACTCAAATTACATCTTCTTCTAAGAAAATTTGATGAAGACGAGTGAACTCACAAATCTAAGTGATGATAATAATTGCAATGTTCCTCATGTTGCTCTTCATGGTAAGAGCATTTGTGTGTCTTATTGATTAAGCACTTACGTGCATGCATCTGCATTTTTATGATATCTATATATTCATGCATACGTATTCATTCATTGTATATTATGAGTTTTCTTTTTGTATGTTCGCTTTATTATAAAAATAAATAAATAAATAATGAGATTTTTTCATTATTATTGCAGATGTTATTTTGTGAACAAGTACTAGTAAAGTTCATGATTGGTGAATTAATTTCCATTAATTTATTTAGAACTTGTTTGGAGCACTTGATAATGTTATTACATGTATCACATGCACTGTACACGTTAAACTCTTGTGAGTGGATTTTGATCGCGTGTTTGAAATTTGGGATGGTGATCACTTGTGCAGTGTGTTGACTTTAAACATGAAATGCCATTTAAACAAGTTGACCAAAGTTCTTGTATACCTAAAAAGAAAAGCATTATTGAGTTTGAAAAGAAATATATATATTATAAAAAAAATGTAAGTTATAATTTTCTTTGTAACCTTTATGACTTAAACAATTATGCCTGTTAGGAAGTCTTAAAATCTATTTTCTTATGATAATTTGATTTGAGAATTATAGGCATAAAACTCGCTAGATAGGTTATATAAAAAATTTAATAAAAGGAAGTCTGCAAATTAAATAAAAAATAAAATAAAATATATATGTTCTCACAAATAGGGGGGAAGAAACATATATACAAAATCAAGTATGAGCTTTTAATTTAAAAGGTTTTAGTAGCACTTGATTTGACTTTTATAATTTGAAGAATGCATTCATTTACCAGTGATATCTTTGTACGTACATTCTCACTAATATAATGTTTTGAGACTTATTTATATGAGTTTAATGACACTTTTCACACATGACTTATATAATTTACTCCATTTAGATTTAAAATAAGTTATGTGAGAAAAAAAATATTTTTTATGAACTATATATGTATAAGTAAGCAAATAACTGTTTATAAAGATAAAGTTAAAAATCCATGAAAAATTCAAAAAATATTTGGTCTCAAAACTGAATTTTTTTTATTCTTCTATCACATGTATTTGCATAATTTTTGCATCATTATACATGTGCATATTTTTTTTACTCATTACTCTGTGTGTTCTTCATGATTATTACTTATTTCCCTTTGTTATTCGTGATAAAAAGAGGAATTAAGTATTTATTTTTGAGAGTTGGGTAGAGAAGTTGATTTTTTTAATATTTGATTTAGGGGAGTGAGAAATTTTTTTTGACTCATTTTCACTTGTAATTTTATTATTGCTATAATATTGTGTTTTGTTTATATTGATATAAAATTCTATGATTTATTTCTAAGGTTATGACTCACATGATATTGCATGTTTCAGTGTTATATGTGTTTTATTATATTATTTTATTTAACTTAGTTATATGATCTATATTTTGTTAGTTTCGTCTTACTTTTCACGTGGTATTGTGGTTTTCACGTGTTTCAGAAAATAGGTTGACCAAATATTGAAGAAAATTTTGAGAATTTTATTTTTGGGTAGTTTTGGACTTTTTAACTTTGAAATAAATGAATTTGTTATGGAATGCTAAATGAAGAGATTGTTAAGTCCAAATTATGATTGATAATTCTAAATTTGTATTGGCAATTTTCTTATTCAAAATCACGTCCTAATTGAATTGTATTAGGAGTTTATGAAGTTGTAATCAAAATCAAAATATGAGTTATTGAATTCTAATTATAGTAAAAGAGTTGAGATTGATAGTATAGGTCTTGAATGAGTCCAAAATGTTAAAAATGGCCAGTAAGATCACAGTCTAGAGGTTGGGAGCTGGTGTGAGAAGCACGTAATTCAGGAGAGCCAAAGTGATATACCAGAAGTCAGGATCTGGTGTGAGACGCACGCAGTCCATTAGGATCAAGGGTAACTACAAGAAAAAAAGTCAGAGAAGACTAAGGGTTTGTTGGGTCTGTACCATACTGTAAGTTGTTTTGTTTATAATGGATTATTGATTGGGAAAGTACCCAGAGTTATTGATCATTTGCGAATGATTTTCTTCGTGATCAATTTGGTGTCCTTTACTGCTTTCGTATTACAAATTGTGGTAATTTAACATAGGATAAATTGATGTGATTGATTAACTATTTAGAAACAATTAAAAAGTGATTTGTTGCTTTTAATTATATAATTCAGTACGTTGGATCTAAATATTCGATAAACTTAAACTTTCAAACTTAATAAAATATAAACAACCATTTATACAATTGTACAATACACTACAGCCAAACCAAAGGTAAAATACTCTTCAGTCAAATCAAATATACAATACACTACAACCAAATCAAAACTAAAATACACTACAACCAAACTAAATAATTTTTTATCCCATCGAAAGTTCACAACAAATTGGAATGCCCATTATAAACTAGTGTGTCAATAAGTGGGTAAACACCTTTTTAGATCATTTGGTTAAAAGTTGAAAAATTTATATTCCCTCTATCCTATTGATATAGACTGATTTTCCTTATTTTCTTGTCCAAATTATAGTCATGTTTCTTTATTGAGAATGCAATTTTTTGTTCGTTTACTAATATATCATTTTTTAATTTGTCTAATTATACTCAATTTTTCCCACTTAATCTTGAAATTGTACAGATTTTAATTTACCTACTTCTTGGAATAATCCAAATGCATACACACAGTTCTCAAAGAGAGTAGTGTTTAAGTGGTTCATAGTATTTCCCACCATTATTTTTAAATGTTACTACTAGTTGCTGATAATAAGGGTAAATTAGGAATTGTCTTTGATAAAATTACTTTTTCAATAACATTAAATAAAATTTCATAATATGTGTGAAAAACAAAATCAATCCATATAAACGGGACACGTGGAGAAATAATTAAACAATAATTTAAAAAAATGCGCGTGTTGACCGCTTAATTAGTGGTCCAAACCCTAGGCGTGGTGAAAATGGCCTAGGCGCGCTATTTACTAAAGGTTGAACCCCCAACCTTGAGGGCTCCCCATCGTCCCGTCTATAGAGCATTGTGGATGAGGTAAATCGCTGGATGTGCTTCAGCATGTCAGGATTACTACATTGTGGGTAATGTTGGTATAGCAGTAATTTGGTATTTTACACGGGCCAATCAAATAGATTATTGTAAGAAATAGTTATCTACATTTTAAATTACGAGTTTTTAAGGAGGTTTAGAAATGGACAAAGGAAAGAGACATTAAAATTGGGCCGATCTATTTTACGCGTGATGGAAATTACACCCATCACTATATTTTAAAATAAAATTCAAATTATACTACTACTTTTTTTAACCATAAATATTGCATTTTATATTGTAAGATGAAAAAACACAATATATTGTATCTTTCATCAATTTCAAGATTTAATGGCTTAAATTTATCCACTAAACAAGCACCAGATGCATTGATTTTGTTGCCAAATAATCCCCAAACCCAAGCTTTCTTTTTGACACAAAATCAAGAATCCTAATGTTTGAAAGTTTAACCATTACACCACAATCTTCTCCATCTTCAGATTATTTCATATGTTTTGAATTCATATATTTTGTGAAGAATCAATGTATTTGACCCCTTTGATTTTTACGGTTTATACTTGATAAAGTTTGCCGAATATGTTATCCACCAGAAGATGGATGTGATGACAGATATGTTTGATCCAAAAATTGCAAGAACGTACCCAGCAGCTCAACTATACAAGCATGTTCGTGAGAAGGTCATCAAAATTACGAGACTGACTTCGATCTTATATCACAGAGCACTGTGAGTGATAGAAAGATCAGGGGAATCGTCATTGTTTAGGATCGATTCAGTTTAAATCTGTGGGCTTATTGGGCCTATTTTGGTGGTTCTCTTTAACACCTTTGGGCCTTTGATTCAACCTACAGTTGAGATTGAAGTGGGTGAGATATTTTCTCTATATCACGTGGGTTCTTTTGGCTTCTAAGAGACACTTCCTTGACTTCCTTCCTTGGCACGATTTTGCTCCCGATTTTTATCTCAGTTCTGCCCCGTTCTTCTTC
>CAIGRT010039606.1:0-14937 GCA_903798405.1 Fraxinus platypoda | reverse complement strand
TGTTCAAATGTCTCCTAATTCTGGCGGTGGCAATATGGTGAAAGATATATTGGCTGGTTTTGGGGAGGGGGTTTGGAGGTTTTATAACGTATTAATTACGGTTTTAAATTATTTAATTAGTTATTAGGGTATTAATCAATTTAGTTAATATTTTAGGGTAGTGGGCCTAATTTGCGCCAGTGAAATTTCCTCTAAAATTATCACATGATTATTGTAAAATCTACGTGAAATTTGTTTTTCCACCCAAAAAGCTGCTTTCTCTCTCTAATTGTTAATTGCAAATCCTAATTCCTAACTCTGCTTAACCTTTCTTTAACGATCCATCTTTACGCACATTCATGCTTACTAAGTGGTACGCCAAAACCCTAATCACGACTCCGTTTGTTTCTCATTTTTCATCCATGAAAATAAAAACTATCACTGTTATCCATCAAGCCATCAATTTTGCATAAAAATAAAAAATATCACCGTCATCAAGCTATCAATTTTGAATTTCTATCCTAACGTCTATATTTTTCATTCTTGCTGTACAATAACGAGAATCAAACGGCNATCACTTTCTCATTTTTCATCCATAAAAATAAAAACTATCACCGTTATCCATCAAGCCATCAATTTTGCATAAAAATAAAAAATATCACCGTCATCAAGCTATCAATTTTGAATTTCTATCCTAACGGCTATATTTTTCATTCTTGTTGTACAATAACGAGAATCAAACGGCCCGTATTCAATTATTCACTGTTTTTGTTCGGTTAAGAATGCTGATTCTGTTTGGATTTGATCTGAATTTAAGATCTAGGTATTGTTTTATTTCCTAATTTTTTATTTTTCTTTTGTTCATTTATGATGTCGTGCTGCTGGTGATTTGATCTGCGCGGTTACTTTTATTGTTTCATAAGTGTCATTAGTTGGGGCGTGGAAATTTTGAAGCTTTTTAGTAGGAGTAGCAGTTAATTAACATTTGAAGAAGTGCTTTTCGTGATCTGAATTTGGTTGTTATGGTGGCAAATTATACAATTCTGTGTTAAATTTTGGATCTTTGATGGCTTAATTATGTGATTTCATGGTATGGTTTGCTGATTTTGTGGTTTAGTGATTGCTTATTACAAATGCTAGTAAAGATTATTCGCAGGGGTGATCTGATAATATCTGAAATATGGTATCTGATTATAGGTTGCCATTTTGGAGAATTTCGAGATTAAAGTTGAGGAGTGGATTTTTTCATATAAGTTAAAGAGAACTGCAGAGATTGGACATGAGAAGCTCTTGGTTCAATAAACTACACCTGTTTTTCTGCCCTAGACCACCACTCAACTGGTTACTTTTGTGTCTAGTTAGTGTCTTGGTTCTCATTGCATTATTGGGATCTTCCTCTTCCAGTGTATATGATTCTGTCAATGCTTCTGTTAGACCTCACATTTATACAAACTACAGAAGGCTAAAAGAGCAAGCTGTGAGTGATTATTTGGAGTTGAGGAGTCTGGGAGCTAATCACATTAGTGATTTTGATCTTTGTGGCAAGGAAAGAGAAAATTATGTGCCTTGCTATAACGTATCTGCAAATTTGCTAGCTGGTTTTAAAGATGGAGAGGAGTTTGATCGACACTGTGAAGTATCACAAGATCAACAGCATTGCTTAGTTCGTCCCCCTAAAGATTATAAGACTTCCATGAGTCCATGACCTGGCCAATTGGTAGGGATGTTATATGGAGCGGACACGTGAGCTAAGCAAAGACCAATTCCTTTCATCTGGCAGCATGATGAAAAGGTAATTCTTATCGATCGAAGTTAGCAATCTTTAGTAATTGGGAAATTTTTGACTTAACTATTACAAGAATTACAAAAAGTCAAAAGCCTTTGGCATTAAAACATGCTCGCTTGGATTATGTACGCACTTACAAAAAATCTATAGTTAATGTGCTTAGTGAGGCAAATGTTTTGCACATCTTTTCTCCTTATTGTTTATTCTTGCAAATTCTCTAGGTTAATGTTGCTGGAAGAAAATCAAATTTCATTTCACTCAGATGATGGGACAATTATCGATGATGTCAAAGATTACTCTCACCAGATTGCCAAAATGATAGGATTGGGAAGTGACAATGAATTTCTCCAAGCTGGTGTAAGTTTGCTCATTATTTGAAATATTTAAAAACACTAAATTGGGTACCGAGACATTTTTCCTTGTGAGTTGAGGTGTAAGTTTCCACATGTTTGAGACATGAGGCTTAGACATACCAATGAAATGTTTCAAAATTATATACATAATAGAATGATCAAATGAGCATCGGTGTTCATCTTACACTAAGTACTGATAACATGTTATATCAGTTCATCGGTGAATAGCAAATATAATTCAAATATTGAGACCCACTAGAGATGTCAAAATGGAATCGGCCTGTCAAAGGTTAGGACCCGAAATGGACCGGTCCTGCTATAGGATCGGCTCATTCCGGTTAGCGAGCCGGGCCTTAACCGGTCTGCAAAATTTTGTACTGATCAAGAATCGCCCGAAATCCGAAATACTTCGGGTGGTCCCCGAGTAGTTCGGCCAGCCTTCTCTTCAATTAAGGTTGTCACAGTACTCTGACGGACGTAAATTAAGGTCGTCATTAATCTGCATCTGCTATAACATGTCACAATACTGTGACAACCGTAAATATCTACATATGTTGTAAAAATTTCTAATTTATAAGCTGGCTTGGGATTAAAAATCTTCTTCTACTGGTAGGGTACAAGTGTTGATATTTAGGCTAGCATCAAAGCAGCAAATGGACAAATTCTTACTCCAATTGGTTTGAATTTATAATTTGCACATACTTAACTATCAATCATTTGTGTATGTATAGTTTAAATATATCCCAACTAGGTTGTCACCTACTTAATTATAATTCAGTTGTTCTAAATATTCTATATTTGCAAATTAATCTTCAACGATTTCTTTTGCAAGGTTTTTGAAGTCTTCATGATGTTGTCAATCATTTTATCTTGCATCCTCCTAGCTGTGAATATCCAATCTTTCATGTATATGAGGGCTTCTAAAATGTCTTCCTCGAGCCTTGACCTCCCAATACCTAAGCAAACTCGGATGCTACTGTTGATACCTATACTTTTAGTAGATCTCGTGCCATTTTTGATATTTTTGGATACGATCTTTCATTTGCTCCACCATCTTAAGATATCTAAATTTAATATTTCATCCTCCGAAATTATATTGTAGCGATCAAATTGATAATATCTTTCTAATTCAACCGGTGGATTGTTCATGGCAGTGTTACAATTATATGCACCGTGACGTTTCTTAGCTATCTTGGAATAAAAAGAAGCTTTACATTTAGAAGTTGCAGTAGAGCTCGTAGAGGAACGAACACTTCATCATTTCCATAATTAATTAAATAGGAATTACACAATTCATTAATAGAACATTCCAATTCTTGATTTGTAATACTTGTATTAAAACTTAAACTTCCTGAAAATTTTTCTATAGCACATTGAACTCCAAATAATTTAACACGAGGATCCATCACAATTGCCATGGGAAAAATTAGTGGCATGTTTTCGTAATATTTTCGAACTTGTCTCCAATTGTATAAACAATTTGAGTAAATTCATCGTACCCGTAACTCGGAAATTGCTTAGTAATGTCTACTAATAGTAGAAGTACAAAACAACTTGTTGGGTAATAAACACTTGAACAAACTTTTGTTTCCTTAGAGAAAGTTTCAAAATTTTCTTAACCTTAAATGCAGTTTTCCAATTTGAATCTTCAACATGAAATGGACTTTGCTTCAAATTAATGTAAACATTAATATCATTTGCATAGTCAACACACGACTTTAGCATAAGGGATATTGAATTCCATCTATTTGGAATGAATCAAGAAATTTTCTTTTTCTCAGTCCAATTTTTTTGCAGATTCTTCAAAATTCTTGATGTCAAGAATTTGAAGTAGTATAATTAATAGCCTCTCTTATTCTGGAAATTTGTCGTGTTATTAATTTCAAACCATTTTGCACAACTAAATTAAGTATGTGACAAACATACCATATATGAAATAATTTAGCATCGAATTGGGGTTGAAGACTTCTAATTAAAATTTAAATGCATGCAGTATTAGGTTTAGCATTATCAAAACTAATGCTTAATAACATGTAAAACGTTAAATTCATTGAAACCTTGCAATAAATTATCACGTAAATTTGGATCATTATGTTGTTATTCAAGTAAACGAAAAGCAATTATTTTCTTATGTAATAGCCAATTATTATTGACAAAATGTGCAGTAACACAAGCGTAACCATGATCGTAACGTCCTAACCAACAATTAGATGTAAAAGAAATAATTCAATTAAAATTATTAAATTCAATTTTTATATTTTATGCCATTGTATGTAATAATTTCATAATATAGGAATGAACAATATTTCTACTTACGTTTCGATAACAGAGTTGGATATACTTTTGCATAAACTCCTCGAAGTATTTATCTTCTGCAAAAGTGAGGGCAACTCTTTTACTGTCAAAAATTCCGACATTCTAGTTCTCATTCTATTTTGTGAATAAGAAAGTTAGAAAAAATAATTGATTCACAAGGAGATTTAAAAATAATAATTTGAGTTTGTCTAGCATCTAAATTTTTTGCTTCCTTAAGATGAGATTTTTTGTATCACTGCAGTGTGCTGGACTGCAAACACAATATGTATTCCTTTGAACAAATTTTGTGCACTGCTTTTCCTCTTTCTGAGTCAACTCTAAAAATTTGCTAGACATGTGATTTTATTTTTTACTGGCTAGATGATCCAATTTCTGGAGTGGTCTAAATTTATTGGAGAGCAACTATCATTTAAATTAATATTATCAGCAGAAAAATCGTGGAATTCCATAATACAGTAGTAACTAGTGACTAATAAGTTACTATAAATTTTAGAACAAGAAAATGAAGGTTAAATTACTAAGAATTTATAAAGTAAATCCGTAAAATGAGTAAATATTTGTGTGAATAATGAATTCAATGCGTAAATAAATAGAATATTTATACAGTAAAAAATGAACGTTATCAAACGGTCAAAAATTATGAAAAAGGCGTAAAACAGATACGCCTTCTTAATGAAGGTGTACCAGTACAATGAAGGTGAAAAGTATATCTTCTTTAAGAAAGATGTAAAAGAAATTAGTACAAAGGTGTAAAAGTATGCCTTCTTTAAAAAAAATCGTAAAAGAAGGTAAAGGTGTATCTATCTTCTTTGAACTTTGGTTTTCCTTGTGACAGCCTAGGCTATTACAGGCCTTTGGCTGTCAGAGTCTCAGGCTGTGAAAGCATGAAAGAAGGCAAATCTGCCTTCTTAAAGTTTAATCTCTTTATGAAAAAAATTGATTTTTTTTTTAATATTAATGGTGATAGTTGAAGAAGGAAATTTCTTTAAAAAATTGATTTTTTTTTTATTAACGGTAATAGTTGAAGAAGGAAATGTCTATAAAAAAATGATTTTTTTTTATTATGAACGGGCTCAAAAGTGAATCGTCTGGCCCTATCATTTTAATTGGCACGAACCGGAGTTGGTATTTAGTGGCACGTGAACCGGCCCATTTAAATTACGGGCCGATTCACGGGTCATTTTTACTGGGCTGAGCCCACCTGATTTTAAACCACTAAGACCTACCACAAGTTTATCTACCAATAAATTAATATGACATGTCATAGGTACTTTGCATAAGATGAGTATTGTGCTCATTAGCCCATATATATGTATATGCGCATAATAAACCATATTGATAATCCAGAAGAAAACATTAACAAAATGTAGAGTTTAACTTGAAAGCAAATATAAAAATTCAAATTAGTAATCGCAGGACAAATTATAATGTAGCATTAAAAGAAGTAACAACCTAGAAGAATTCTACTACTGATTAGATCTTTAAGGGAATCACCAACATATTTGATTCTCATATTATCCTCCTTGTCACTATTAGTTTCTGACTTCTTCTGTTCTTTGCAATCATCGTTTATTTGCAATGGTGATTTCATCTTCCACTTATCTGTATGAAGGTAGAGAAAAGAAAACCAAAAAAAAAAAGAAACCTAAAACGTTCTAGGCTATAAAAGAGTAACTCAAAAAATGAGGGCAATCGTAAACAGCCTAGAAAAGGCAAGATGCACGAGCACAAACCTTAGCCACCCTAAGGTGTAGTCGTGAGGTGTAGGCCTCAGTAATTCTAGTCGTAAGCCTCGAAAATGGCACTTAAAGCATAAGCTTAGAGGTGTTTAATGAAAGGCGCACAGGAGGCGGGTATCAAAACTTAAGCCTCGTGCAGCTTGTAAGAACATTGGAAATTTATTTCTTTAGTTTTGGTGCACTTCACTGGTTTTTGACTGTGTAGAGAAAGTGTCTCTTGTTCAATATAATATAGAAAGTTCTCTGATCGTCTTTATATATTTTTACACTTGAAACAACTCTTATATTTTTTCGCGTACTGTTTTGTTGGAAGATTATGTATGACAGAACTATTTACTGTAATGAAAAATTTTCTGCTGCTGAATTACAGGTGCGGGCTGTTCTAGATATTGGCTGTGGGTTTGGTAGCTTTGGCGCCCATTTGCTCTCACTCAAGTTAATGCCTGTTTGTATGGCATCAAATGAGTCAACAGGTAGCCAAGTTCAGGTAGCCCTTGAGAAAGGTCTTCCGGCAATCATAGGCAATTTCATCTCGAAACAACTCCCATTTCCATCCTTGTCATATGACATGGTCCACTGTGCTCAGTGTGGCATTATCTGGGATGATAAAGGTATTCTTGTCATTGTGTTCTGGTACTTTTTTTGCATTCCCATTTAAATCATCATTCATTTAATGGACTGGCTTCCCGCTTCCTTTTGGGTATTGTATCAATATGGGAATAATTTTACCTTATAAGCCTGACTCACATGCATGTGGACGCTCAAGCTCCTCTTAACAGTACATGTGCACATTAACCTTACTTGTTCTTTACATTCATTGGGGAAGGGGGATGGTTGAATTCCTTTTGATAATTGTTTTAGAGCCAAATTCTTTGTTAACATTTCTTTATCTTTTAGGAAGTCTGGTGATTTAAAAATGACGTTTGATTTGAGTTGATAAATGATAGTGGTTATGTCTAGTTGCCTAAAATAGCTATACACAAGGATATTGAGTTGAATACAACTCAGTAATTTTCATCACAAGCAATCGGATAGGACTTTCAAGTAATGTTACATAGTGTGAGAAGAAACTAAGTTCTTTGAAATTAATTTTGTTTTCTCCTAGTATATAGTTGAGCAATTCCTCCACAAGGTTGCCAGTTAGAATTTCATATCTAATGGGTTATAATATTGACTGGCGCTTTCTTTCTTGTCACAAAGAAGGGATAAGAGAGGAAAAAACCTGGAGAAGGAAGAAGATGCCCAACTGTTATAACAGAAATTTAAATTGAAAGGGGTAGACATCTTCTGAATATTTGGCCTGCTTGAGTAATATGGGTCTATTTTAATCTGTAATAAGGAATGCAAGAAAGGTTAGAAGGGTTGTCGTCATTTTCATTATCAGTTTCAATATCATTTCTGTTACAGAGAATTTCTTTTCTGGTTACTTCACATATTGCACACTATTTTCTTCTTATTTCCTCCGCCATTTTTGTTTTCTTCACCAATAGAATAAGCAGGTTTTAAGCAGTGTTATATTTAATTTTGTGCATGTTTGGGAAATCTTATAATTGCTTATAAGTTTGTCAAACTTTATTTTTATCCACACATTCTATATTGTATAGGTCCCTCAACTTTCATCTACTTTTTAACTATACATTCTTTGGCAAATGGTGACTATACAAACTGAAATTTGCCACTGTCTTCATAACTTCCAGAATGAACTATAAATAGTTTCTATATTGGCCGGCTTAATTTTGTAGTCAATTTTTTCTTAATGAAGTCTGTAATTTTTCTCACTAACATGTTGGGGTTTTATATGAGACATAGGACATATGTTCGAGGCGTGCCGGGACACAGGTCTGATGTGTTCATCACTGATGTTCCACTCTAGGAAAATGTCCACTCTTTACAGACCTAGGAAAACTCATTTTTGGACCTGTACTTATATTGTATTAATAATGATTTCATCCATCAGATGGGATATTTCTTATTGAGGTTGACCGTGTACTCAAGCCAGGAGATTATTTTGTTTTAACCTCCCCTAGAAGCAAGAAGGAAGGAAGCTCCATGGGCTCAAAGCAAGGAAGCATGTCAACTCCATTCGAAGAGTTCACCCAAAAAATATGTTGAAATTTTTGGCTCCGCGAGAAGATACTTTCATCTGGCAGAAAACTGCAGATGCTCAGTGCTATATATCTAGGTGAGACTAGTGGCTATGCTTCATCTCTCTTTCCTCCTCACCCTGCCTCCTTTTTCCCCTTCCTTGCACCTTCCTTTCCCTTTTCTTTTTCATCCTCCTATCTTTTATCATCATACTTCATCAATTACTCCCTGAACCCCTCACTATGCTTTTGGTTCTTAATTTTAGCAAGCAGAACACTGCCTCTTTGTCAAAAAGAGGATGTCCAATCATATTACCTACCACTAGTGCATTGTATAAGTGGAACAACCAGCAAGCGATGTATTTCAATTCAGAGCAGACCCTCTGGTTCTCTCAGCTCTGTTGAGCTTGAAGTTCATGGTAGGTGATATTCTTTAAAACCATGAAACTGTTGCTACTTACATTGTTCTGTCTTCATTTTCAATCTATGGAACATGGTAGAACCTGCCATTTTAGATATTATTAGTATATTACGAGCAACTCGGATGCAGGAGTTGATCCTGAAGATTTCTTTGAAGATTCGGAGTTTTGGCAGTCTGCTTTAAAATTATTGGCCGTTGCTTTCCCCCTTGATTTTCTCTGACCATCCAAAGAGTCCAGGTGATGAAGATCCATTACCTCCATACGATATGATTCGCAACGTGATGGACATGAATGCCCAATATGGAGGTTTAAATGCTGCATTTGTTGAAGCAAGAAAATCATTGTGAGTATGAATGTTGTGACCCTTGGTGCACGTAACACACTTCCTATCATCCTTGATAGAGGTTTCCTTGGTGTTTTGCATGACTGGTAATATGTTAATTATAGATGACCTTTAGTTATGTATTTAGGCCCTACTGCAGACTTATTTTGACGTTATGTTCCATTTAATAGAACAATCTGCTCAAGAGTTGAAATACTATCCATGCAAAGTCTGTTACATGAAAAACTCGAATTGTTTAACATCTTCATTTGTTCAATTTGTGTGTTAAAAGAACAAACCTATTAATTTAATAAATGATTGCTATTAGGGAATATTATGCCATGCTGCAGTGGATTTCTTTTGACATTGTATATGTTTTGTCTGACTTAAATAAACTTCACGAACTCCACTTCCTACAACCAAACATATTATTCCAAAAAAAGTATTAAATATTTAGAAAATATAACTGGAGCCTGAACTTGAGAGTTTGGCATTTTGAAATGAGACGCCTCATGTCAGTTGAAAATGGTGAATTATTATATTCATTTGGTATGCAAGTATCGTTTTCCTTTCCCCTCCCCCAGAATTTCATAATCCTCAGATTTGAGTATCGCCCTTTTTCCTCTGAATTTTTGTCCATGAGTATACTACTAAGTACTGGCATAAACTCTATTAGAATTTCATGGAGTGCTGATCCTGTTGTTCGAACAATTGAGCACAGGTGTAAACCTTTTCCTACATACCCTCGAATGTATGACATGCTTCATGCCAATGGACTCCTCTCACATCTTGCTTCAAAGGGATGCAGTGTGATCAATTTACTTTTCGTGATGGATCGTATCCTAAGGCCTGAGGTAATTCTTCATTGATTTTGTCTGTTTATAATTATATAGAAAGTTTTGCTGCTACCTGTCGGGTTCATTTAGATCCTCACAGGTGCATATTTCTAGTTTCAGCTCTTGAGTTTTATTTGTAAGATTGTGTGCTTGTGGCAGGGATGGATCATTATTTCTGATAAGATTGGTCCTATAGAGAAAGCACGTTCTCTGGCTACACAGCTCCGCTGGGAAGCCCGTGTGATTGGTCTACAGAATGGTAGCAACCAGCGACTACTAGTATGCCAGAAGCCATTCGTGAGAAAATCATCTATCCGTTTAGGAAAGCTCCCAACATTCCCAGGACCGCCCAATATTTTTTACCTCTGGTAATTCCTGTACTCCTGAACTATGGCTGGCATTAAACCCATGAAACCAACTCGTTCCCACCCGCTACTGCTGAAATTGAAATTAAGACAGTCAAATACTATTTATAAGCTATATAGCTTTTTTCAAAATACTTTCTTCACCCTGAATACATTTTTGTGTCTATGCATGGAATTTTTTATTGATTCGACATAACATGATAGCAGTTAAAATGATTTTATTTTTAAGCCTTTTTGAATCACCTATGTGTCGGGATTTACATGAGGCTTTAGCTGAAGAAGGTTGTAACAATCTAAAGTAGATGCAATCAGAAATTTCTGAAAGTTGTAGATTAGAGGAAAGTATGCTGCATAAACACGTAGCTGAGTTCAAGAGCAAAAGAAGATTCTTTTAAAGGAGTTTGTTAGCAATTCATTAATTTATTTGTTTTGGTTTCCATAATTGTTTATTGTGTTGGTGATCAAAATGTGTTTTTTGCCGTTCAACATGAGCGTGAATGATGTTCAAAGGCCACATGTTGAAATGATAATCGAAATTCATGGTTCTTTGCTCCTAATTTTTTCGGGTTCGCATATTATGTTTGTTTGTAATTGTGTGTGTATGCATAGAGTTGTCAAGTGGGGCGAGTCGAACAGCAAATTTCTCATGCGAGCTGTTCGTCGGCTTGCACTGAGTTGGCTCGCCAGCAGGCTCATCATAAATGAGTGAAAAAAGCATTGTGTAAAAATTAGAAAAACAAAAAAACAAAAAGAGAGAGAAGAAAAAAAGAAGAATGACAAGCATCGAGCAACTCGTGAGCAGCTTGGCTAGCCTCACCAAGGGGCAAGTTCATGGAACGAGCTACTCGCAACACTTGGTGAAGAGAGCTGAGCTACTCAACTTGTCCCATTGATAGTAGACGAAAACAAATATATGCAGATATATTACTAGGTGCATGTGTTGTGATAGTTTGTGTTGCCTAGAAGAATATTGCCAAGATTTCTAGTTGGAGGAAATTTTTGATGCTGCTCCTAACTATTTCTTACTAAAGGAATAGAGTAGAAGGCGTACCCTTTCCCCGATTGGGTTTGGCGAGCAGTTAGTTTCAAACCTAACTGATAGCTCAACCTCGATTACCTGACCCTGGATCGAGTTAACACGAATTAATTATGTTATTTTAGACTTTTTTTCTCTGTTTCTTCATATGCCACAAAAAATAAAATTAAATAAAAGTCATAAATTATTATCTTATATTCCTACTACCTAAATTGTAAAGAAATTTTATGTCATAGAAGTGACAATTCTCTCATTCGCACGTTCAATTGTTCTAACATGGAGCTTCGATTATATTTCAGTTCAAGAAACAAATGAAGAAAAATCCTTAAATTATCTCTTGTAAAATTTATACAGTTCAAGAAATTAGTTGAAATTAATTCATTTTAAACTGAATAGTTTTTAATTGCAATTATTAAAAATAATTGGTATCTTTGGACGTGGGTACAAAGCTCCAAAAGATTTCAATAAAATTCGCTGTGTACAGATACTTCAAATATTTATTCTATCATTCTCATTTACAAATTCAACCATGATCATCAACTATTCAAGATACATACTAAGCTCGATAGTTCAATAAAAGTGTAGGTAAGCATTGTCTCCTAACTCATATTAAGATTCAATTATTCCGAACCAAAATGAAGAAAAATTTAGAAGTGGAATCACTCCGACTTTCACAAAAATCATTCTCTCGCGTAAAAGTTCTATAGTTAAAAAAATTTGTTTATTGCTATTTGCTGCTACTACAATACATGGCAAAATCAATGTATGTTTTTCAATTTCACACGCACACAGACATGTATATGTATTCATTTGCCACTTGATTATAATTAGTTTATGATCAAACCACTTTTTATCCACATGTTGTGAGGGTATATAAGTAGTACTCACTTATTCAACACTAATTTCTATCTATTTATAAATTAAGACGATTATAAACAACTCCCAAACATGAAAGCAAGCATTGGATTCAATATGGGCGTTAAAGAGCAAGGTTGAAAATTATACCCGTCATTACATCCAAAAAGATACTAATATCTTGGCAACATTTGAAATAACTCCTGAAAATTACGTCCAAAATACTAATTTCTTGGCAGCATTCCAAGTGACTCCTTAACCTGGATTTTGACATGAATTACAAAAAGAACTGATGCGAAGGCTACATTTTCAAAAGACTGGCAAACGAAAGACAAGATAAACAAACTAAACATTGCCACCAAAAATGAACAAGTACCCATGTATTATCAAATCCTTACAAATCTATTCAATTTATATAGAGACCTGCTGGAAGAAATTAGGGTCATCACAATTAGAAATTGGATTTGTCGATTCATAAGAACGAACACAAGTAATATTACTGGAGAACTAAAAAAAAAAAAAAGCCAGCATGACATATGAACAACTTCATAAACAAGCAACTGTATGTGGAATAGTCTCATTCAAGAATCTTCACTGATGAAATAACTTTGTGGCAAGCGAAAATCTTCCTCCTGACGCAGGATTTCAGCATCTTCATCATCTGGTTTCTGCAATATCACATCATAGACAAGAAAGAATAAACAGTATTGAGTATCAAACTCCGGGTTTTATACTGAAATAAGTTACCAGCACAACATGACAGAGAACTTGAATGGCAGAACTCTAAAATTTACACATCCCAGGGTTCAGTCATAATGAACGAGACTGAGCAACTAATTCTTCTAATAAGCCTGGTTACCACATGATGTGCAGAGCTCATGTAAAATATTTTACCACGGTAAATTGATGGTTTTGAATTTCTGCAATTTGATAAATTTCTTGTGAAGCTACATATAAGGAGTAAAGCAAACACTTGTTCTTCGTCTAACAATTAACAACTAAATTCTACTAAGAGAATATATTCCAAGGTTATCAGCTAATCATGTAGTGGAAATCCTGATGATAGCTAGCTAGTACTGTTGCACCAACTTGTCTAAAAGTTTAAATTGAAAGAGAGGAGAAAAACTTATTTATTTAAACTTCAATAGACCCAATCACATTTCAGTCTCTCACAAAAAGCTTAACACACACAATTTACATGGGTGGCAATAGACTTGAACTTAGGTTCTCTGTCTGTTGTGATACCATTTCAAACCATGTAATCTAAAGGGTTAAGCTATTCGAGACCAGACACATTTATTTATTTAAATTTTGTCCCAAGCAACTACAAAAAATGAAACATCAATTACATCATCAAGTTGTAAGGTTCAATGAGGTACAACTTTCAGAATCTGTTTACTGAGAATATTCTCTCCTACTCAAAATCCAATTTGCCATTATCCAATGCTAGCTAATTCTGATGAACCAACCCAATGATAAGATAGCAACGTTGACTGTAAGAACACTTACCACCATTTCCAAGTTGTAGAAACGATTGAGCAATTTCAGAATATCTTCCCCACTGAATGGCTGATTGAAACTGCATCAACAATATGTATGAAAGTGCTATACATGGAAATTTTGAAATAAAATCAATGATTATTTTAAGGATCACTTGAAATCTAGAAAAGGATATAATCAATATAGTGTAAAAACGAAAACATATGCAAACCTTCTGCGCAAGTATTCTGTTAAACCGTAAAGCACAAAGTGTCTATGTATCCCTGCAAAGGGGGAAACAATTATAGTTGATACATCATCTAATAATTCTGGCCAACTTCCATGTAATTTTTTAATTATCTTTAATTAATAATCTAACTTTTAGCTCTTCTAAAGCAAAAAAGCTACAAATCAAGGCCAGCCAGCACTAAGTTCTTGAATATAAACTTAAGGAACAGGAATTTTGGACATTTAAATACCTTTTAACTTCTGAAAACCAAAAGCTTGGCAAATAATGATCAACTTTAAGTTACTAAAAAATCCACATTATAAGAACGATTTCACATTCCAACAAAATTAATAACCGTGATTAACATTTCTGCAAATTCCTCACACATCAAGAACGACTCCAATAAAATTTCAAATGTTTAGCTCTATAATGATACGCATACATGCAAGTGCATATTTACATTTACATTTATAGCATGATTAAAAACAGAAATAAACTTAAAAAAAAAAAAAAACAAACAAAAACAAAAACAAAAGGTAAAAGATAATAATTAATAACAAAAATTTGCCTCGTAATTTGGCGGGAGGATAGATTTCGAGAGCTTCTAATAGCCTCAGTTCCAATTCCACCTCCGATTTCTCCTGAAACTCAATTAAATCAAATAAATAAACATATTAAAAAATAAATAGATATCATTATCAATATAAACACATAACAGAAATGCATACATGCGCTATATATATATACTGAAAACGTACCTTTCGGAAAGAAGAATTGGGGATTTTGCAAGGCGAGTGTACAGAGACTCCATCTTGTTCTTGATCTTGATCTTGTTCTTCTTGGACATCTTCTTCTTGTATTTTTTTTCTCGCTTTACCATTTTGCTTCATTTTTAATTTATTTGAATTTTCACTTATTGAATTCGTAGATTTTGAATTAACTTGTGGCATTTAGAATTTTGATATTGGGAATATTTTTGGGAATTTTGATTCTATTTTTTGAAATTGAAAGCTAGGGATTTGAGATTTCACAGAAATAGTTATGGGCAATGCTGCTTACTGTGGGTTGGGCCTTAGTTAATTACTGTTGGGTCCGAAAAAGTTATAATAAAGAATGGGAACAATACATAACTCCTA
>CAIGRT010039592.1:0-15855 GCA_903798405.1 Fraxinus platypoda | reverse complement strand
TTTTGAGGTTTGTCTTTATTATTTTTTAGGGTTTTATAACCTTTTGAACCTCTGGATTTGTTCAGATCATGTTGGGGTGTTTTTGATGATTTTATGATGGTAAAAATAAGGGTAATTTATTACAAGAACTTGAAACAGAGATTTGATGGTTGCTAGATTTTGAGGAATCAACCTTTGATTTTGAATAATACCTTGAGTATAACTTGTACCTATCATTATGAATGTTTTTATGTAAGTGTAGCAAATATAGAAATGATTTCTAATAGCTTAGATCTGATTGGTGCATGCTAATACAACGAAAACTGAAAACAGTCATAGGGAGATTGCCTGATTTGGTGTTCCGTAAAAATGACTGAACTTGCAGCTGCAAATCCTATACTTGCGGTAAAGATGTGGCATGAATACCTTCATATACATGTTATATAAGTGTGGTAAAAATTTCGGAATGATTCAAGGTGGCTAAGAATGTGAAAAGATGAATGAAACTAGATCGGGCAGCAACTAAAACTCAAAAACAGATTCCGTCCAATTTGAGAATTTTCATAGTTTCAACCTTTACAAGTCCAATAATCACCTAATCACCTCTAAAGCTTGGAGAATTGATTTAGATAAATGTTAGATCATTAATGATACAATTACATGATGTTTAGATACATTGATGTTGGAAAATAGCGGGGTAATAGGGCTGTTTTGGAATGCAACTAGTAACTTGAAGTTCTAATGTTATCTAAATTATATCGGCATCCATGGTTGTAGTGCAAGATTGTGTCTTAATCTTATGAAATTGAGGACCATATTTGATATTAGATGGTACTATAGGTTGTTTGCAGCACTTAAGTGGAAAAGAGACTTGAATCATACTCTGTAGAAAGCTCACACACACAAAGGTATTGTCATAACATTTATATAACCTTGGTAGGAGTTCACTGTATATCATGTGACGGTTACGATGAATGAGCATATGGCTTCGAAATATATTGATTGAGTATGCATTCACGAGCATTTTCACGTACATGCATGGCATATGTCAATCGTTAAATATTTAGCATGCACGACATGATTGGAAAAATGAATTTACATTATAAAATGTTTTTATTGGTCACTACTAAGGCACCGAGGCATGTGGGTATGCTTATATGATATGTTTTGGTATCACGGGTGAGACTTTTTGGGTGATCATAAAGGTAGAAAGGGGATGTGCATTTGGTGATCACAGGAGCGTAGACCATTCGACTGTACACTTGTGATATTATGATTATTGGCACCGCGGGTGGAATACTTTTAGGTGATCATAGGGGTAGATAGGTGTCTCTAGTGGTCACAAGAGGATGGTCAACTCAACTGTGTCGATATCATATTGGCCATTTGATTATTGATATTGATATTGCACAAAGCTCTATCCGATGCATAGTACGTTAGTCAAGGACCCAATGAAAGGAAAAGATTTCAAATGAAATTATTTAGAGCTGACTTTGACAAATATTTGAATATGATACATTTTAATATGATGTTTTAAGGAAATCACATGGTGTCATATACTTGTATTACTCATACTCATAGCATGCATGATTTTTACTTATTGAGCATTAGCTTATATAATTCTTGCATTGTAGGTGAGTATGGAATTTCATAGAAGGCATGGATAGCTACGAAGTTCTTACGAGATTCTGAAGTTTGATGTACATAGATGACGACCTGTAGGGTTATTTTGTGGGATGTTGTTTTGATCTTATAATCTGTTGTATTATATTTTTGGGAATCATGTATTGTATATGTATGAATTTTGAAATAGTATGATGGATACTTTTGTAACCTCAACATAAATATGTTGATATTTGGTTATATAGTGTCTTAATATGCTATTTGAACATTATAAGTGATCAGGTGATAATATATAGGAATCTTATTATGAAGATGCTTATTTCATTTATCATTTTAAAAAAATGTGCAATCATATGTCTAAGTTCAGTTGTCAAATTGTTATTTCTTTATAGGTGAGTGTATGATTATCTATATAAATGAAACGTGACATGTGAGGAAAAAAAGAACCGTAAAACTCTCAACTATATCAAGTAGCTCTCTAGAGGGAACTACTCCAAATTTTGTGTACTTGTTTCCTTTCGGTTTCCTCTATTTTGTATTGTTATTATTGCTCTTGATGATACATAATTAACTATTCATCTATAACATTATTGGATAAGATTAGTTAGCACTGTTATATTTCTTCGGTAGTTTTATACCAATAACCAATCCATTTGTTTTGGGTTCAAGAACATAACTATACTCATTTTTAAATATATTCTAGAACTTCATTTATCCTTTAAATAAAAATAAAAAATAAAAAATCTTCAAACATGGTGCAAATAGACATGTGCATTATACTTAAATTATTTCTAATTACTGTTGAGCCTTTATTCAATCTGTATCAATATTTGTTTTCGATGATTGATCTACAACAAACACTTTAAAAAGACCATGGAGGTTAAAATTCAATTTTACTTGATACACATCATGATTGACAATATTTTTGACAGTGTTCTATTTCGCGCATCTCTTAAGATACATGTAACCATGTCAACGAGTCGAGCCACGAGCCGAAACTCAAAGCTCAGGCTCGTCTCGAGTAAAACAGGCCTGAACTTTTTTGCTCGGCTAAAAAAATGAGGCTTGACCCGAACTTTCGGCACGAGCCTTAGCGGACCGAGCCGAGCCGACTCGTGTTTTTTTTTTTTTTTTAATTCGTTATAAATCTATAATTTTTTATAATGTTTTTAAAATTTGTGCAATTTATACGTATTATAAATAATAACTAAATATTAATATATAAAAATATACATCTAAATTTATAAAAAAAAAAAAACAGCTCAACTCAGCTCGGCCTGTTACACGGGCCGATGATGAGCCTAGGCTAGATCGGGCTCGAGCAGACACCCCAAAATAGGGCTCGGCTCGAGCCTCAACTCGATGCCACCGAGCCACGAGACGGCTCGGCTTGGGCTTTTTCCAGGTCGAGCCCGGACTGCCGAGCTTTTTCGACATCGCTAGATACATGGTTAAATTCTTGAGATTCCATTGAGTGGCCTAGAAGAATTACCAAGTTCATCCTCCTTCAGATCAAGCATAATCAACAGAAGAGAGCCAAGCAAGTTACCAGCACATTGGGGCCCGTGTTTATCAAGCAATCTATACACCTACCGCTCTCACTCCTCTAGTCGACAGAGGGGCTTAGTAAGAATGGTATACTTAGCTAAGTTTTTCTCAGGCTACGGTCTCGAAATAAATTGGATATTGCCATGCTTTGACAGTCCAGTCGACTCCATTTATATTGACATACTCTGCTTGTTTTTAGAGTGATAATTCGATTTCCCTAGCTTCAACATGAAAACGAACCATGCACACTTCTACAACATAGACACTATAATATCTTTAAATTCGACTCGATCTTTTTACTAAAAGATTGGGCAAAGTCTTATAAAAACCCATAATTTTTCTCCACATCGACGGGGTAAAATATAATAATTCAGATTTCATAAAATTCATGCTTGCAAATAATTAAACATTTTTCATCTCCAAATAAATAAATAAATAAAAATTCATTTCGCATAAATAGTAATCATAACCCAAATATTACCTCCATCAAATCATCATTTCAAAAAATTCTAGACGGTCTAAACATATAAACAAAAAATACAAAATGTATATCATAGCACATAACATGCACATACGTACGTAAAAATGTGAATAAAAACTTATTCTTCCAATTTATTAGGAACATTAAGGTTTCAGAAATGCACGTACAGTACTTTTTCTAGCAAAATAATATATTATCATGAATGCTTTAACATTCTAACACAACTTTCAAAAGAGATCAAATAATAACAAAGTAGCAAAAATTTTCGTCCATTCTTCATTTACGATTGTAGAAACCCCAAAAATAGTATACTAAATAACACAATGTACCAAATATCAACATGTAAATTAATTACATGAACCTCATAAAGATAGGTCGTATCCCCATCTCTAAAACATTAAAACAAAGAACACACTTTTGCAATGCGCATAAGACGTTCTTGGCTAATTCCAGGTGATAGATGGTTCAGTTCATTCAAAGTGGCCATACAAGATTAAGATGGTGATGAATGATGAACAATGAAAATATGGCCCTAACAAGATAGTAAACCAACAAGGATGAGGTTAAGACCTTATATTTCTGCACATGTCTTGCACGTGCCCCGTTCTAAGCATTTAATCACCTGTCGAACTTTTATTTTTCCACATATTCACGCAAGATTTAAAGCCAAGTGATTTTTTCTAACAGGCTCAAGAAACCCTGGAGGTTTCCATCGTCAAACTTTCAATTAAGAGGGCGTAGGAGGCTTGACGTTTGGAGCAACATCATGACATTTTTATTAAACCAGTATACACTTAAATACCTATGAGTGGTGACTACAAATAGAAGCAAAGGTGAGGATTGGGATCACAATTTCAATCATGCATTCCCTTAAAAGCCCATGTAGTCCGGTTCTCTTGTTGGAATGGGATTATAGGAAATACTTCCACCCCATCCTTCTGCAATAGGTTGTTGAGTTCCACCCCAGCCTTCATCACGCTCCCAACCCCAACTTCCTGTGACCGGTTGCTGAGTTCTGCCCATGCCTTTGGCATGCACCCCACCCCAACCTCCTGCAATGGGTTGCTGAGTTCCTCCCCAGCCTTCAGCACGCACCCAATCCCGACCTCCTGCAATTGATTGCCGAGTTCCTCCCCAGCCTTCAGCACGAACCCGATCCTGATCTCCTACAACAGGTTCCCGAGTTCTTCCCCAGCCTTCAGCATGGGCCCCACCCCAACTTCCTGCAATGGGTTCTCTAGTTCTACCCCAACCTCGTGCATCAGGTTCTCGAGTTCCACCCCAACCTGCTGCAATGGGTTCTTGAGTTCCACCCCAGCCTTTGGCATGGACCCCACCTTGAAGGCCTGCAACGGAGTGCTGAGTTCCACCCCAACCTCCCATAAGTTGCTGACCATTTCTGGGATCAGTAGGCATAGAGTATTTTGTACCTTCCCAACTATCCCTACGCATCTCTCTCCAACCTTCTGTAGTCTGAATCTTTTTCGTCCAACGAGTCTCAAATGGCATAGCTCGCTCGACTTGTCCCCATCTCCCTGAAGATATTCCTGCCCAACCCTGCATGGAGGCTATTCTCTTTGTAGAGAGAGGGTCGAAAGGCATAGCTTGCCTTTTTGCTTCCTCACCTTCCCCGTTTCTATTTCTTTTCCTCTGGTTCGACGGAGAGGGAATGCTAGGCAATGATGCAATTTGGTGAGAATTTGAAGTACCTATTCGACGTAAGGTAGTGATGCCATCATGACCAAACAAAAATTCCTTCAATTGAACTCCTCCAATCTGGCCATCCATGAATGACGAGACATACCGGGTAGAAAGGTTAATACATTCGTAGATCTGTTTTATTTGTGCCTGTCCTACTGCCCTAGCAACATTCTGAGACGGATCACTAAAATCCTCAACCTGTGAAGATTAAAAATTACTACATATTTAAATTATCCAAGAGCATAAAATTCAAGCAATAAAGTGTAATTACACTGATGCAAGCAACTTTAGAGTTCCATGTTTTGGACGTCCAAGATCCATCGTATGTGCTTACACAGAGACCTTTGGACCACAGATTTTCGACAGAAGATAACTGCAAAGGTAACAAAATAAAGGTCAATTTTGGTTAAGAAACCAGCACCGCTAAGATAAATAACTTAATTATAACTGAGGGTGTAAGCGCTACCTTGATCAGTAGAGTGACAAAGAGCTCAGCCAATGATTCTTTATTACTTTTCCCATAGTTCACAAAATTAGGTAGTGACTTCTTCACTGTTGCAGGATCAGCACCATCTACAGCACATAAAGCCAGTTAACATCCCAAAGATGATCAAGAAAAAAGAGCTCGCGAATAGTAGATCTGCAACATTCGAGTCAACAAAAGTTGAAGAACGAGAAGCAAAGTGAACATGGGTGTCCTTTATCAGCAACTACTACGAATAATATCGAACTACTGAAGAGGAACTGCAGCAGTTCTAGGGAGTAGTGTTCTAGAGTTTAGGCTATCGAAGAGAGCTAGAACCTCTCTTTTTTCTTTTTTTTATCTGACACACATGATGACAAAGAAAGGGGACAGCAGTTCTTGTACATATTCAGGTAATGCCATTAACATATTGACAACACAAAATCTAGAAACATGGACTATTTGGTATCAGCTTAAAATGAGTGATTTTTAGTGAAAAAATGAAATAGGCTGCTAATACAATCAGATTATCAACTTGCATTCATGTTCCTTGAAAACTCACTTGAAAGAATACGTCACTACATTAGACATGCCTAATATAAAAGAAGGAAAAAATAATCAACTGCAGCCCTTTCTTAAACACACACAACAACAACGAAAACTTAGGCTTTGTTCCCAATGAATTTAGAGTAAACTGCATAGGTCCTCTTTTGCCATTCCGTTTGGTTTATTGCTAGAAGCATAGAACTACTCGAAGATCCAAAGTAAATAGATACTTAGCAACCACAATAAACTATTTCCTCCCCTTCTAATCAATTCTAACAGGAACCTCTTTAATTTTACGCAAAGACATGTTCCAGCCATTAAGTCATCTCTTTCTTAATTGGTCAGCAAAGATTCAAATTCGAGATTGGCAGAGAAACCGGCCGTGTGAACAAGAACCAAAGGAAAGCCCCTTTTTTGCTTCCTCTATTGATAGATCAAGGGCCCTCCTGCCTTGGAAAAGTGATCTTTCACTTTGTAGAATCAGACACTGAAAAGCACTTCTCCTTAATTATGTTTCCGGATCGGAAGAGTTTGAAGGAAAAGCTTTTTGCGAGCATAGAGATGGTCCGTATATTCTCGTTTCTTATTTTATCAATTATAATAGGACCACACATCCATCTTATATCCTCATTTTTCACCATACTCATCTCATAGACATTTGTAATATAACAATGTAATACTGAGTACCAAAAAGCATTACAAGTTTAATAACCATTCTGTAAAATATATAGATCTTCCTATTCTGCAAATAGCCCTTTTAACAAGTTCATCATGTAAAGATGCCCGATTTTTTCCAAACAAAAAATGGACAATAATAAGCTTTTGTCATTGCCTGAGATTCCAAGGATATCTTGACAGGCAATTGAATTGTGACACATATTTGATGGCAATGGAAATGCCTCAAACATGACTTCTAACCCTCTTTAGTTGTGTCCATATTGAAAATTCGCTCTAGACAGTATAGATATATAGCTAATATGTGATGAAATTAAGAAATTAAACATGACTTTGTCAAACGATATAAAAAATTATAACACGAGCTCACAAAACTATTGCATTTGAAAGTAAAAGTTGAAAATGTTAGCATGGAATGATGAAGGGAATGTAGTCAAAATCAATTAACTAAAAAATACACAATATTACCTTTGAATATAGCAGAAAATGGAGGTAATATAGGTGGCTTCCGAGTCTGCTAGAAACAAGAGATGGGAGAGACATCAAATTGAAGCGTATTGACAGCAAGAATGTTAGCAAATAATGGAACAAACCTAAATCTAATGTTGGTACACATTCACCACAAACCAGACCACCAAATGTGATTTGTTCATGTGACATGCGAATACTCGTCTGTAACAGAGACATAGTTACAAGTTCAAATGAGTAAGTACAACATGATGTGACTATAAATCATGCACACCAAATAATGAAAGGTTGAATACCATTCATTGCCCAATGAAAACATAAAAAAGATTGTTCCATTACACATTAATCCTAAATCAAACGAAAGATGTGTAAATCTAACTTTAAACGTAACATGCAAAGTCCATACAAGCTTCAGACTAGATTTCAAATTCATTTTCTTTTTAATTTAACAAGTGTTTACTCTCTCTTTCACACCCCAATCCCACAAGAATGATTCAAAGTTCATCTAAGCTTATTAAGTTGCATTTAAACAATTTTGCTACATTGCATTATCAAATAATGGAATATGTCCAGAAATGAATGTTGGTACGAACTCAGAACAAATCAGCACTGCTAAAAAGACATGCCATATTTGTCTGCAATGTACAACATGCCATAGATATGACCAGGAAATTATGTCCCCCAACTAATGAAAGATTAAATATCATTCACCATCCAGTAAAATATAAATAAGATTATTCCAGCTGTATATTGATTATAAATCAAAAAAAAAAAAAATAGTGAACAGATGTTTAGAATTTAACTCCAAAAAAGTCATGCAAAGTTCTGAGAAGCTTCAGGCCAGACGTCAAATTTGTACATCTTTACTTTTTAACACGTATTTACCACCCCCACCCCGATCCAACACCGAAGAAACATTTCAAGGTTCATCTAAGCTTCTTGAGATGCATTGAAGAAAAATTGCAACATAATCTAACAATTAAAAACATACCAATTATAGATAAATAAATAGTTATAATGGAGCACAAATTTGTTAAATAGAAGGAATGGATGAAAACTACGAATGTTCAAAACCATACCTGCAAATGAAAAGCAACCAACAGTATAATTGAGAGAGAATTCAAGGTTTTATCTTTTGAACTGTTAATGTTCTGCACTTTTGCCCAGGTTTTCATCTGCTGAGATGGACCATGCCAATTAGATAACATAGCATTGATCGTTATAATTCAAGAAAAATAAAACTAAACAAAATTCTTAAGCATAGTAAACTAGTATACATCTGAGGAAAATATGTATGATTATCTTTAGATGCATCTGAAAATTCAAATTCAAAGAAAACATCAGCAAGAAAAATGGCAAGCAGTATTCTGAATGGATTGGTTGGGGAAGCCTCGCCTGTTTTAATGCCTATTAGTTACGTTTCCACAAAAATATTTTTCAGAGGTCTATCACGTTAGCAGTAATTTCACGTGTCAGGAAGGATGTTTCAGAGACACTCCCATTATTGTAGTATGGTATGGTGTTCAGGCTCCATTTAACCATTTAAGCTCCATCGTCAGAGCATTTTCTGGAATCTCTTAGAAAGATTTATAATGTAATTAAACATCCATTGGATGTACCTGATCTTATTTTAGTCTTCTTACGATTTCGGAAGGCTATTACTCCTATAAAGTGATACTTTCATCTGGGGTTAAGAGAATTCCGGCCTTATCATAAGATTTTGACTACAAACTATTTGCTTGACTTCCCTCACAGTTATATTTAGCCCCTGTTTGAGCCCCATTATTTCAAAACTCATTTTTCTCCAAACTTATTTTCAACCACGTATTTTCCCATTTAAATAATTTTACACGTAAACCTAAAAAATTTTCCTACTTTTTAACCACACATTCTCAAACATAATAATAATAAAATAAAATAAAATAAAATAAAAATCACTATTACAAAATCTATTTTTCAACAGGATTGAGTTTCCGGTCTCACATTTACCGTGATCTTATTGTCTACTATTCATGCACCTGAATTCTTTAACTCAAAACAAATTAAGACAGAACAGCTCAAGATTTGGCATTGAGGGGCTATGGAACGACAGTGATTGGTGAAATGAAATTTTGAAAACAAGTGTCTGAGAGCTGTAAAAATGGAGCTCCACGGATTTCACTTCAGATTTTGTGTGGTGAAGGAACTATAAACAATATTTGATCTCGTATACCACGAAATCCAGGAAAAAATATTGTAAGCTTAAAGACAAGGGAAATATTATTTTAAAAAAACCCCAGGGGAGTAGATGAGATGGCTAAGATACTGCTGATACAACAATTAGGTTTTATGCAGAGTTTTAAAAAGTGCCCAAGACTTACACCTTGAGACTTCTCAGGCCCTCGTTAATTGCTTCAAAACGTGCACCATGGCTGTTAGTTGTCAAGGCTCACACCTCGACTTACTAAGGAGCATGGCTCAAGGTATAAGTCTCCAGGCAGTTGAGGAGTGCTGTCTTTCCTCTAGTTCCCAAAACAGAGTTTTTAAATGTCCACCCCACAAATTGAGAATCACACTCTATGAGCTCCGCAGAGAACAAATCTCAATTTGTATGATGGAGCACAGTCCTATTTATGGATGCTAAGACCCCGCAAAGACAATCCTATGATATCCTAAAACATGGCCCAGTTGGTATAACCATATCAGTTCTAAACTCCATGTTCATAGTGACTTTATAAACTGATAATATGCTTAACTACAACCCAAAAGATCTACTCTAGTATAGTAAATTACTACCAGTTAACAACTCTACAATTAGAAACTACACTAGAATTGAACTCCTAAAGATACCCAACTAGGAGAAACAAGAAAATTACAATAAAAACACTAATAGCATATCATGTAAACTTAATAATTTCTTTTCCAAAGCTAGTCTTGGATAATCGAATTCCATTTTTTCTCTTCATCCTAACTCCAAGAAGCATTTATAAGTAATTGAAGATTTCTACAAGCCAACTAATGAATACTGCTACATCCGTGGACACAATTGGTTCTCTCAGTTTTCCAACTTCTTGACCCACCTATACTCCAGTTATGGAGGCTCACTTACGATTATATCGGCCGAGAGCCTTGAGCATTGTANACTAATGAATACTGCTACATCCGTGGACACAATTGGTTCTCTCAGTTTTCCAACTTCTTGACCCACCTATACTCCAGTTATGGAGGCTCACTTACGATTATATCGGCCGAGAGCCTTGAGCATTGTACAAGGACCTGCCCATTACCTTCGGGTGGGTTTGCCTCAACTGTAGGCGAGTCTTATAGGTTAAGAGTCTCTTTGAGCCCCATTTTTTTGCTCAAAAATGCATTTTGAAATAATATTTTGTTGGAGAATGTGTAGTCAAAAAATAAGGAAAAGTTTTGGGTTCGCGTATAATATTATTTTATTGAAGGATGTGTGATTAAAAATAAGAGAGAAATATTTTTTGGAAAGAATGGGGACTAAACAAGGGATAAGTAAGAATAATAAGAGGAATACCAACAGACCATCTAAAAGCTTATAAATCAAATGCAAAAGCTATTAAATAATAAGTGCACTGCAAATATGCCTGTGAGAGCATTCTATTGGGAATATAAGTATTAAAGTTTTTGCAAACTGAATGATCAAATCCTTCAAATTAAACAAAATATAAAAGCACCAGCATACACTTCTATGTTGGACTGAGGAGGATGAGATGGAATCTGGACAAATGAAGCTGAAGGTTGAATGACAAAATATAGATGTATAAAAGAATGAAGAAAGAACACTTTACCAAGAAGCTTAGCTTTTTAAACCTTTCATCAATTGAGGAAATAAGGTGGATAATCTGGGATTTTAAGATTCCATCCCTATTTTCAACTGATATATCACATTCAACTCCAGTTCCTCGATCAACAACTTTCAGAATAGGCACCTTAGCAGTTGTGATTGGAAGAACACCAGAAACATGCCCTTTACCTAGAGAGTACAAACACAAATATAAGATGCATCCAAGTACCATTTCTTATTTTTTGATAAAAAATAAACGGAAAATGAAGAAGGTAGAAACAAGAAGTCCTGATTAGTAATTGCAACTAAATCTATAATTTTAGGGAACGCCATATACTAATCCAGGGAACTAAACCAAATAGAACATAAGTTACTGCTTGAAGGAGCTGCTTCTCAAGACTACTCTCTTTCCATCATATCTTTTGATAGGAAAAGATTAGAAAAATTGGAAAACGAAAATACAACGAGAGACAAGGAGGATCTGGAAAACTTAGCATAGAATTTTGATGAAGAAGAATTTAAGAAATAAGGAGCTATCTTGTAAACGAACCCACAGAATTCTGAAGAGTCAGTAAAGCACCATTTCTCACAAAATGCATGAGAAAAACTTCACCTGAAGTAATAGCAAGCATAACCACCCAAGTTCTCCAAGTATTGTTACAGATTCCCCAATTATCTTCTTATCGTAATTACTAAATTTCCAAATTTATCCTTTCATCTTACATTTATTGTTGTGTCTAGAAAGGATAATATACACAGAAATTCCATAGGAAAGTAAAACAAAAAAAAATTGACAGAATTATAATGGACTAAATAATATACACAGAAATTCCATGGGAAAGTAAGATCCACAACTCCTCATTCTTTCCAGTTAGTCAATTAGATTTCTTACATCCTTGGAACCTCATTTAAAATTCATTGTCTTCAGATGATAATCATAACGCTGTTGTTTTCCAACCATGACCTTCAACTCCTTTTCCCTTGTAAACTTGTCACAGGATACATATATTATGGATCTAAATTTCACTATGCTTAGCTTATTTTTTCCAAGTGCTCTTTCCATGGCTTTGTAACTAAAAATGCCACCTAACTATTAGAAATGGCCAACTACACATACATTTGTCTAGAAGATAAATATACCTTTGATTTCTGAAGCCTAAATTACCTTCAGAAATTTCCAGTTAAGAAATGAACAAATTCAATATATTCATAGAAACCATGAAATGAAATATGAATCAACACAAACCAGGAAAAAATACAATCTAAAATTTTACTTTGTAGAGCATATAGTTTCTTCGCAAACTTCCTCAGAGTTTGAATCTTCTTTTCGCGCGGAAATTCAATCGCATTAGCGCTAAAATTCACAGAGAGATCCAAATCACTTGTTGTGCTAAAGAGATCCATTAAGAAAGAACCAAATTCCACCACAACGGGAGTCACTTTTGAATATCCTGAAAAGAAAAGGATCAAACAGCCACCATGATAAGAATGCATTCCATAAGATAGGCAGCTTTCTCGGTTCAATGAAATAATCATCTTGATAAAATAAAATGCAAGGCATTGTGAATTAAGATCCACAATTATGAGTAAATTAAAACAAGAAGCAAATATGAGAAAGGGAACTCCTTTCAACAGTTGAGGTAGTGTAAGTAAATTCAGCATGAAGTATTACCATATAATTCCTTTGCAATTTCATTAAACACTAGAATTAAGTCTCTTCGAGATTCATAATCACTCTGTTTAGGGCGACGAATGGCATAAACATCTTGAAGAAGTGGCTCAAGAGCAGATACACGTTCCTTTGTCACTGTAGGACCCTGCAATTTCTTCAACTCAAACTTCTCTGCTTTCTTTTGCAAAACTAAAGACATAGCACAAAAGCAGTAAGATCTCTTGTAACTATGAAATGCAAAACGTCAAAAAATCTGTAGCTTAGCACTTGGCTAGATGAAAAAGCAATTGTCTAAACGCAATAACCCTTTGGGCTATCTGTAAACTCGTGAATTTTGTTTAGAAGAAAGGAATTTCACCTTTTGGGCATGTTTTTACATCTATTAGCTCCAATAAAAAACTGAATTTGACAAGGTATAATTTCCTCGAGTTGCCAATCTAACCAACTGAAAATCTCTTAGACATATCCTAGTAGGAGTGCCAACAAATTCGAAATACCAAGCATGGTCGTTTACATATGGAGATAAATGTTGAACTGAAAGGTATTATTGTGCCTTTTTTCCTCATTAGCACAAGTTTTGTCTCCACTTAATGAATCATAAGTACTACCTATCTACATATTATTTTAAGATTAAAAACAACTTTTATTTACTGCTTCGGGCAGATCACCAGCTAGCTAGTCAAAAAGATTGAATGGAAGTTCATTTACTCAAATTGACACATGGAAAGGAGCCATTGCATGGACAATTGTCGGTATAACTATAGATGCATAAGACCAAGTCAACGTAATTTGAATTTTTTTTGTTAAACTTATCCGTTAAAGTATCATTGAAAAATTATATCTTGTTTCCAATATGACCGAAAAACATATCTTCTTATAAACTACTTACTTTTCTTTTGATTTCAAGATTGTCAACAGACAACAAGATCATAATAATCATTCTCCGTATTCAATGATCAAATTTTTTTTATCGCAAGCTTATACTTATAACCAGGAAGTTTTCAAGAAAATCCCCCTTTAAATAAGTGAACATTTTTAGATATGGCTAGAGTAATCTAGTCCCCCTACTTATACAAAACAATAAACAGATACCCGAGACAAGAAATATCGAAAGCTACATAAAATTGAAAATTACAATTCTCATACTGAAAATAGCATTGCTGTAGGCATTCTTTGAGATACAATTATTATGAGAGAAAATTCAAAATTCACTATTCACAATTTCGTCAAAAACAAATTTGAACATTAAAATAACTGATTTAAACCGGAAAACTGATCCTGTCTGTTCCAAACGGTGAGTTACCAATTAAATTCAACAAATCAAATTGAATTAAACATATATCAAAATTTAGGCAAATAAGAAAAAATCTCGCCTTATGTTTCTGCATGTGCATAAACAAAATAAACCCACATAGAAATACCATATATTGGTACACACACCACCACAACACTAACCTTTTGCACGCAACGCCATATCTCCAGAAACTCTGCAACTTCACTGCCCAAATTAATTAAACAAATGAAAATGATAACAAATAACTTCAGCAGAGATTCATTTTTGTTTTCTCTTCGTGGGGTTTTCTGGAGAGTGGAGAAGAAGACGAATGGTCCACGGTTCCCTTTGGATTTGATTTCAGCAACCAGCAGTAAAATGGAACACCTCGGTTAATTGACCTCGTACGTATACTGAAAGTACAAATCTTACGTTTTAAAAGCCAGTCGGATTTGGACCGCAGCTTTTATTCATTTTTTTTCCTTATTTGATGAAATAAAGTGAAGGAGAAAGTAAAAATGTGGACTCCGGAGAAAAAAAGTGATACTTTGAAATGTTTTGCCACTCTTTGGTCCACATTATTTTTTTCATTCTCATTCTTCTACTCATTTTCAACTCCACATTCTTCAATAAAATAATATTTTTCATCACATCAATAACTTTTCCTTCATTTTCAATCACATATTCTCCATCACATCACTCCAAAAAAATGCATTCTTTTATTTTAATGTGCACCAAACATGCTCTTTATAAGTGTTATTTTTTAACCACACATTCTTCAATAAAATAATATTTTACATCACATCAATAACTTTTCCTTCATTTTCAACCACATATTTTCCATCACATCACTTCAAAAAAATGCATTCTTTCATTTTAATGTGCACCAAACATGCTCTTTATAAGTGTTATAAAAGTAATATTTGACTATTTATTTACCCTTTTAATCGAAATATGAAAGAAATGCAACTCTCTGAAAATAAATGTTAATTATTATATATGCACGTAAATAGTAAAATGCATACTTGAACGTGAATATTGGAATTACAATTAAATGCATAAATATAGATTAATGACAAATACGATACATGAATTAATGAGAATGTTAATTAATTTAGAATTAATACCAAATAATTTAAACGTGATGATGAATGTTAAATTATTTATATTAAATGAATATAATTAATTCAAATTGGATGCTAATCATGAATAATGAACCACATTCTTGATTGTAATATTAATTAAATGAATGTTAATGTTAATTAATTGAGAAGTAATTATAGTTTATAAATTAAATACATATTGAAAAACAAAAGTAAGATATTATTGAAATAATTGAATAGTAGCAGGATTATAATCGTCAAAAAAATTGATTCTTCATTTATGCGATATTTAATATATTATATATATGTAACGGAATTTCTTGTTTTTAACGGAAAAACTAACGGAATTTGTTGTTTTAACGGACTATGTAACGGAATTTCTTGTTAAACAGTCAGCTGCACCTTCTTTCAGTGTTTTTATCATAACTTTGTATTTCGATGTTCGATTGAGGCGATTCAAAATGCGTTGGAAAGCTAACTCATCTGGCTACAACTTTGATTCAGACATCATTCTCCAATTCGATCACTTTCTA
>CAIGRT010039590.1:0-23452 GCA_903798405.1 Fraxinus platypoda | reverse complement strand
CAATCTATGAAGACGAAACTTCCAACCTTTTCAATGGTCCTGTTCCAATGGAGAAGACGAGCAGGACCATTGAAAACAACGGCCATTTCTCAAAGTTTCCAAGCTTTCCAATGGACAAAAGACAAACATGATCAGAGAAAAATGCAAATTATAAGTATTTCTCAAACAGTAAATCTTCCAGCAGGCAGCACAAGTGAGCATTAGTTCTGGTCTGCTGCTAATTCAATAATATATAGAGGCTTCGCCATTCTCAGCATGGAAGAAACATACTGCATAATTTTTCAGATAATTTTTTCTCTGTCAAACGACTCAAACCAAAGTTCACATGATACAACTACCGTTTCTTAGGTGTACTGTGTACAGCAGGTAAGGAATTGAACTACCCAACTACTAGTTGAGAGAAAAAAAACATACCAAGGATAATGTTATTGGAATTCATACCAAAAGATAATGTAAATCGTCTGCAGCTTGATCGTAAGACGACATTCAGTGGCAGTGAGCACCAACCTATCCCGAGGAATCAAGCACAATTCTGAACCGTGTTTAAGAAAGAAATTTCCTGAAAAACCCATGAAAAAGTTAGTTCAGTTCACGAGTTAAGGAGTTGCAAATCTAATAACCAAAGAAAACTTGGTTCCCAGCATCAGAAGCATAAATCCAATTTTCAATGCCAATGAATCTTCAATTGTGTCCTTAATACTTGTATAGAGTCACATTAGGAATAATAGATGAAATAAATATCACACGCATGGTAACACCTAGAGAAACATAAAACAATCGCAAAATTCAGTAAAAGTGATTATCACAGCAAACCTACTTTAGCAGCCAAAATGAAAAGGTGAAAATAAGAAGAGCTTGAATAGTGTTCATCCACAGTGAAGAGTTCACGACACTTTTGGGTGTGCAATTCTGCATCTAATTCTTAAATATTTCAAACTCCAGCACTTAAAAGAAAGTGAGTATGCCTTCTTCACAACAGAAGGAAACAAACACAGTTGAACACCAAGTGTATCATTACTCTATTATTAATTGACTGCACCCAACTTTAACGCATTTTTACAACACTGCAGAAACAAGGATAGCGCAGTCATGACCCTCTACGGCTCTCCTTGAACTACCAATTCCCGCCAAAGAGACCTACACTGTTCTATCAGTCCTTTAATATGCCATTACACTACTCCTTCAATGTATTTCTCGAGTTCTCTTATCAGGCCTTGATCCATCAACTATACACTTTCTTTTAACAATTAGTCTCCAGTCTTCCTTCTTCATAATCTTTTTTTCTTGGAGTCCCATCTTTTGCGATCTTAACTTCAGTATTGCTCATCTTGCATAGGAGTTGACAAACCACTGTGAAAACAGACATCTTGCAGTACTACATATGAACCAGAATGTTGAAAATTAGAAATTCTAATTATATTTCACCGATAGAAATTAATTTGCAAAAACAAAAATAAACACTCAAGAACACGCAAAATTTATAGAAGTTCGCATATTATATCCTCTTCCGTTGCAGCAGTAATTCACTATAAGAAAACAAGTTTATAAGAAAAATCGCACACCCCATCTTCTATAACATCTCTATCTTATGAGGGCGATACAAAAACCTAATAACGGCTCCCTAATTATAAGGTCAATTACGGCAAAATCAAAATTTACAAAGAACAAAAATTTCTAAACCGAAATTTACAAGAATATAAATCCCTATACCATCCTTCATAAAATTTTGGTCCCTCAGATCCTCCCACCACTCTGGGAGGGGCTTCCTGCCCCCTTCCAAATCCATGGCGACCTCATCGTGGAGGTCAATCGGCGTACTGACTCCGCACAACACAACACAACATAAAATAGAAAAGAAAGATGTCATGTGCCGGCATATTTTGCCAAAAGTAGAAAAAACACTATGAAGATAAAGTATCAAAAGAATTCACTAAGAAACGGAAATTTAAAATAAACTAAAAGATAAATGCTGTGTCTAAAATACCTGCACTCTGTTGAGGATTAATTCCCACTCCATCTGCATAAACAATTCAAGGAAAGAAAATCACGCAGGGATGATTAAAGGCCAAGACAGCAACTGTTTACAAACTTAGCATACTTTTGATCAATAATTCTTTATTAAAAGTTATAAGTTTTAATTTTAAGTTTTCCTGAAAATCAATGATTCCAATTGAAACCCAATTCAAAGTCCAAATAGAAAATTTCAGAAAAATAAAAGAACTCAAAAATTGATAAAGGAAAAAATGAAATTGGTCGGCGAAACAAAAGTACCATTAGTGATGATGGCACTAGTTTGTGGAGGCACTTTGAATTCCTCCGCAGCGAATTTCAAAACAGCAGTGAATGGAGCCGCCTCTGTTACACTAAATCTGTATTTCAAACAATTTTCAAGAAAATTTATCAAATTTTCTTTAAAAATTAGAATTTTATTGAAAACTAAATGTAGAAAACCTTACACTTTCAATGGAAGTTTTGGGATTGGAGGTGAGAATGACACCTTTCCACCAACGCCGGCGCTCTCCATTCTCCGGGTTAAATCCACCGGCCACCATACTTTAAACTTGCTGTTATCTTGCCTACTTAATTTGATATTGCTTCGTGATCACCCAATTTTATAATTACTGTGTGACCGTATCAATTTGATTTTATTTCAAACACATTCAATTTTATATAACTTTTCAGGACTCAATTTCATATAACATTTCTCTATCATCATCCAACTTCTTTCACTATTTTCATTAATTTTAAAAAGAATAAAACCATAAATATAAAATAAAAACTTATTTAAAATAATGTTACTTAAAAAAATAAAATAAAAAGTTGTTTTAAAAAAGGAAACAATACATAATTCCTTGTTTTAAAGATCACATTTCATAAATAACAAACTTCAAAAATCTTTTCAAAAATCATTAAATCAATTTATTAAATATTTTTAATTATAATATAATACAATTATCCCAATTTATTAAATTTCAAATCCAAATCATTTTCTCTCTCTACTCTCTATCTTCTCCCTACCCCTTCTACTCCGGCCATCTACTCCGACGACTGTTCCGACGATCACTTCGACGGCCTCTCCGGCGACTGTTCCGACGATCACTCCGGCGACTGTTCTGACTGCTCCAATTTCCAAAAAAAATTTCAAAATTTCAAGTCATAATCGGTCACAATTGGTCACAATGAGTCACAATTAACCGGTCACAATCGGTCACAAACGGGTCACAAATGGTCACAACCGATCACAGTCGGGTCACAAACGGTCACAACCTTGGTGATGAATGGAAGTAGTATGATTCTGTCATAATGTAAACTTGCAAATTTGAAATTGTTCCATCAGCAAGGCTTACCAGATTGATAAGGTCATCAAACTGTTAATTAATTATTTGTTTACAAAGGAACCGCCATTATTAGCGAAGAAACTATAGAGTAGGCAATAATAAAGAAACCACCACAACTATTGACAAAACCACTGTCGGAAACCACCACAGCCACTAGGTCACAACGACAGCCAAAAAACCACCCACCAAACACACCCAACAATGCACCACCCCACAACCTCACCAAATGCGGCAGCAGGATTTTGGCGGCCTCCTCCACATCCGTCACCGAAAACAACCCCATCTCAAATCCTTCAAGAGAAGCAACTTATTTGGATGGAAATTAATTTTTTCTCCGGCGACCAACACACAAAAACACTGCGTCGCACACAAAAAAATTTCACAGCGACCAACCCACAAAACTCCGGCATCTATTCATGGTCTTATATCATCAAACAACACACACAATCCAAATTTACAAACCTTTTCTTCGTACCCAGTCAAACACGCACATTTTCGTCTCAATTTCTAGTGCAAACACAGAGAAACACGAATCCAGATGAAGACGTCGCGACGTTGCTGCTTAAGGTGACGCTGTACGCTTTCAGCGATGTTGTACCGTGTGTATTGGTGCTGTGTGAGGAGTCGCTGCACACAGTTATGCATCACCGTTGTGCTCCTTCCAGTGGCTTTGCTCTTACACCGATGAGTGAAGGATCAATCGAGGAGATGATGAGGGAAAGTATTGAGGGAAGCACCGGAAAAGTGAAAGGCTTGTCCATATAACATTTACAGTGGTTCCTTCGGGGTCGATAGGGGAAGCATCAGTGAGTCAAGGACTTGACGGCATCGGAGATGAGGGAAGGTGTTGGTCAGTGTCGAAGAAGAGGAGGAATATGTGGCAATGTGTGATTTGATATTTTTAGGATAGAGATTTGGGTGGGTATAATTTAGAGATAGAATAGAAAGGATGAAGAGAGAGAAATGAGATAATAATGATTAAATTAAATATTGATATTAATAATATGTATTTAATTACCACCTGAGATATGAAATTTTAATTAATCCATCTTATTTTTGAATTGTAGTCTTTACATGTAGGGTTTTGGGTAATTTTCCCTTTAAAAAATACATTCCTTAAAAAAATAAAATAAAAACTTATTTTAAAATGAACGTTTTTAGAATTTAAAAAAAAACTTTATATAATACATAGTTACCGTTTTACCCAATTAAAATTGAAAATATAGTCGTTATTGAGTCTCACTCGTCTAATAAAAGTCAACAATAACGACTAGTTTTTCAATTTTAATCTCATTTTAATCTCTACCAAACAAGTTATAAAATTAGTGAAATTAGTGAAAAAAAATTGGGTGGTCATGATGAAACGTTATATGAAATTGGGTAGTCATGGTGAAACATTATATGAAATTGGGTGTCCATGGTGAAATAAAATCAAATTGGGTGACTATGATGATGCTAAATATAAAGTTGAATAACCACGGTGAAACAAAATTAAATTGGGTGACCATGGTGACAATAAATATAAAGTTGGGTGGCAATTGGTGAATTTAACCACCATTTTCCTCTTCCAGATTTATTTTTTTACTGTTTTAATTTTTAAATTACAGGGGTTATCATGCTAGACAATTATTTGAATTTTTTTTACATATTTTTCCAACCACATATTTATACAATAAAATATTTTACACATAATTTCAAAAAATTTCCATAATTTTTAATCACACGTTATCCCAAATATTATTATTCAGAATTTTGTTTTTCCCAAATAATATTTTTCAAGCAGGAGCTAAGCCAATCCAATGCACTCTTTAAATTTTATTTTTCCTTAAATTCATTAATTACACATTTATTCAATAATTTTGTACATAACTTCAAAAACTTTCTTTATATTTGAACCATGTATTCTCTCAAAAATAATATTTTAGGAAAATTATTCTCAAAAGTTAGGACTCAAACAAGGGATAAGAGTGCAGAAACACTACACCTGATTAACATGGATGTGCTCATAAAGGATTGAAAACAAAAAAAAAAAAAAAGATTTTACTACTCGTATATAATTTTTTTTTACATAATTGATTATATAATATGATAAGGAAAAAAATTGGATAAAAAAGTTAATTATGTTTTAAACTGACAAATGATAAAGTGTTATGTGTTATTATGTAATCCATTGGGTAAATCTTGATATACATGTGACAAGAAAAAAAAAAAAAAAAAAGAAAAAAAAAAGCATGCTACATGAATATCAAAGTTGACAGAAAGCTTAACATAATGTCACGTAACATTTTATAGTATACAGTTTAAAATATAGTCAGCTTTTCCATTTAATAATCTACCGTCACATACAATTATGTCAAACTTTTTTATCAAATCATTTCGATAAAGTAGCTTTATCCAAAAAAAACCTCCATTGAACACCTAGTAGAGTGATGTGAGGAATACGATATGTCACGGGTAAAAACAACAAGTACCCCTACTGAACGTGAAAAGAAGAATTTCACGGACGATCAAGATCCATTCTAGGATGTAATTTGTGATACTATTTCTCTTGAATAATAATAAATATTCTATAAATATGTATGTGAAGTTAAAAAAAAAACTTATAGAATAATCAAATCTTGAACAAGCAGAAAATTAACGTAAACACACAAAGAAATTCATTGGAGAGCTAGATAATGTTGCCTCTTTTCGCTTCATTGGAAACTTGGACCACCACCAATTCCCTTATTTCCACAACTAGTGCCGCTGCCAAGCTCTTCCACTTCCGAACTTCCCTCTTCCACAACCACCGCGACTATAACAACCAACACCACTTTGTACTCTACTCGAATTATAATTTCCTGCCAAAATCAAAACATCAATAGCTTTCTCTTCTTCCATCTTAATACCCTAAACTCGACTTGTTGATTCTCTCAAAGGATCTGATATTCGTCAGATTGGATTTACATTTGGTGCACGATTAGATCTTTTTCACCGTTATCTGGGGGCAATAAATACGTACCCCTTTGATGCACCAAACCACTTCTTTGTCCCGGCTGATTTTTTTTATCATTTACAATTACTCTTCTTATCCGATTATAGAGACAAAAAAAGTTAATGATAAATTTAGGCCTTGCCCCTGTTTGGCTCCCATTTTTTGGGGTTGAAAATTTGTAGAATAGTGATTGATGGGAGAATGTGTGGTGGAAAAGTTTTAAATTTGTGTGTAATATTATTTTATTTGATGAATATGTGGTTGAGATGAAGAGAGAGAAAAAATTAATGTAATGAAATGAGAAAAAATGGGGCTCAAACGGGGGCAAGATTATAACTCCGAGTATTGGAATGTTGTGATTTAAGAGTTCTCTTTTCATTTATTAATAGTAGATTTCAAACATATGCATTTAATCTTCTAATGAAGTTTGCCATTTGTACACGCTTGTTGACACACGTCTTGTTGTCAAAAAATCATTGGATGAAAAAAATAATTTTTTTTAAACTGTGAGACGAGATAATGTCATGTACCATTGTGTAAACAAGTGTGGACACCAAGCATGACTCTCTTCTAATATAAATCTACATTGATTTTAGTTCGTGTTTCAATTATTAGGCATGAAAATATATTTAAATTTTAGTATTTATTTTGTTTCTTGTCATTGATTATTTGGTCTTAAAATATTCCAAGATAATTTAAAAAGATCAAAAAATATTTTAAGATGGGTCTTGGGTCATGAATGCGGGCCAAGTTGTTCTCTCTCTCTCTCTCATTAAATTCTAATTTTAACTATATATTTCATAGAATTCATAACTATTATCCACTTATTCACTCATTTCAATCATATTATAACTTTAGTAACTTATAATTTTATCTAAACACTCAAGAGCATCTCCCATGCAACTATGGATTGCTTAAAAATTGTGTCACATAAGTAAAAACTAAAAATAGATTGTATTTAAAATGTTCTTTTCCAATGCAAGCTAACACGATTTCGTCAAGCTGACTTAGTAAAAAAAATTGATAACGTCTAGAGTTTTGTCGATATTCAAAAGCTCTATTAGATGGATTAACTCAATAAAATTAATATATCCTTTTCAAATTTATATTTCTTGTATAGATTTTACATAGTTCTATTTTTATTTTAAGAAAATAAAGAATACCTAGATAACAATTCAAAATTATATTAAAAACTAATTTTAGACTTCATGATTATAAACAAAATAATATTATTCATTCTCACTGTGGTTGAGCCACAGTCTATGTGGCAATTACATGACATTAAATTATAGACTCGATTAAATGAGTTATGTGACTTTGTATTTAAATAAATCTATTTAATGCCATGTAATTGCCACATAGATTGAGGCTCAACCTTAGTGGGGATGAATGACATTACTCTTATAAGCATGGCTAATGGACAATAGTTCATGTAATAGTAAGGGTACAATTATATTCTCTAATAAAATTAAGATGTATTTTAATTCATTGGAGAATGTAGTTTTCGCTCAATTTTCACACGAACTTTTGTGCGATCAGCACTGCTTACAAAATATAGAGCTTGTTTGTGAATGATTAAAATTCAATTAAAATTGAAAATATAGTCGTTATTGGGTCTCACTCGTCTAATAAAAGTCAACTCCAACGATTATATTTTCAATTTTAATCCCATTTTAATCCCTCCCAAACAAGCCAATAGTAATGCAATATAGACCGAAAATCTTTCTTACATTGATGCGCGAAACAATTCATAGAATGGCGTAAAGAAGCTCTAATAATAACCGTCAATATTCAAAAGCTTACAAAACATAATATATGTGTTTGGTAGAAATTAAAATCTAGATTTTAATATAAATCAAAGTCAACAACTAATTTTAATCACATATCAATTTTAATCTCGACCAAACATGAGCTATATTTCTAACCAATACATAATAATACAACTATCCAAGTATAAAATATGAACTTTGGAGTCCTAGAGTTTCTTTTAACTAACAAGTGTAAATATTCAACAATTTACAATCAAGAAGCAACTTATGATGACAGTTGTAAGGAAATACAATTGTCATTTGGGAAAGAATTTAAGTACATAAAAATAAGAAATTGTATATTTTTCTGTTTTCTCTATGAATAAATACTACACATTTGTGGTGGTTTTAATTAAAGAAAGAAAAGAAAAGAAACAATAATCCCAAGAAAATCCAGAAATCAGAAAAGTGATTTTTTTTTTTTTTGGGTTAAATTCTTGAAACAATGCACTCCAAATTAAACACCAAACCATAATAATCAATTGGCTTGAAAATTTGTTCAACTTTTACTCTCATATTTGGTGAGCTGGGCAATCCCTTGCATAGTGCCCTTCTTCTCCACAGTTGTAACACCCTCCACCACCACCACCACCACCACTCCGGCGGCCACCACCATATCCCCTATTTCCACTACCACTACCACTTTCACGACCACGACCACCACTACCGCTACCACCATCTCCATGACAGTCTCTTGCCAAGTGACCTATTCTTCCACAATTATAGCACTCCACTCCATCAGCTCCTCCACGTCCACCAGGACCACCACCGTAGCCACCGCCGAACCTCCCACCTCTACGACCACCCCTACCGAAACCAACACCACGTCTTCCACCTGAATTATAATTCCTTGCCAAAATAATTACATCAACAGCTTTGTTTCGCCCATCTTCTCTACTATCAACCTTGAACTCCACCCTCTGACCCTCCCGGAGGGTCCGGAACCCATCGGACTGGATCTCCGTCTGGTGCACAAAAAGATCATCACCACCCTCATCTGGAGCAATGAATCCGAACCCTTTTTGCCCACTGAACCACTTCACTGTCCCTATAAATCTTCTTACATCCGCCATTAGGGTTCTTGTTCTATTTTCAGAAAATTTTGGAAGATTCTAAATCCTAAATTTCAGATGCTGCAATGTCATTGTGTGACAGAACTGACATGGATTGGACTAAGATAGGAATCTGATCCTTAAAAAGATTGGCGTTTTTAAGGTCTATGGTTGGAAATTGTTGGCAACTTTATCCATATGTTACTTTTTTCTTTTCTTTATGTGGATAAAGATTATGAAGGAATGGATATTCCAGCTCGAAGAAAAGGTGGCGATGGGGCCTTTCATTTATTTTTGGGTCTCTCTATTTTATTGGTTCTTGAAGTTACACCCACGATGAGTATGACTCTATATATGTTGTAATTTGTGACTAGTTATAGGTGGAGTTCTTAATTTGGGACGATAAGACAAATGATTTTCGACTAAAAACTTGAAGTAAAAAGTACTAATCCGTTCCATTCGTACGTCTACATGGTTATAAAATTTGTACAACTAATTAGAAGTGAAAATTACTAGAGCTCAATACTATTATCACATCGTTTAAAATCAACAGTTCTATTCGACTACTATTACTTTTATTCAACAAGATCGAGTTTTAATCGAAACGATGCTGAAAATTATGAGCAAACAAATTAAGCTGCTTCGAAAAAAGAAGTTAATCACGGATAATGTCGCCCAAGGCAAGCGTAACTCTTGAAAAATTCGTCTCAACGATTGTACAATTTTTTTATTACAAATGTACAAAAATGAACTTGATAGTATGAAAAAAACTAGCAACCTATAGAGAGAGAAAAATAAAGAATATTTACACTTGAAAATACTAAAAATAATTTATAGACGATCAGTTATTTAAATCGATTTTCATGTAATTAAATACATATTCTGATCTTGTTATTTACAATTTCTTTGCTTGTTTTGGAGACTTTTTGGGTTCACCATTGAGAGATTCGATAAAGGACTCCACCTTATCTTCTGCTTCTTGAACCTGCATTTACAATTTAGTTATTAATTAGCACACTTTGTACAAATTAAGCCTCTGATGGGTACCAATTAAAATCTAGAATTTAATTTAAGTTAAAGTCAAAAATTAATTTTGACCACATATTTTATGGGTTCCACAATTTTTTAACCACACATTTCATCAACTTCTATCAAAATCTACTAAAAATTCGATTTTAATCCACACCAGACAGGGTAACTTTATTATCTTTCTCTAAATACAAAATTAAGTATGTAATCACTTCCCTTTTCAAAGTTGAAATAATAATAATAATAATAAATGGAAATACATAGCAATTATTCATAGGCTGAAACCATTTGTACAGAAAAATGGCTACCGAATTTAACCAGAAATCTCACATGGAGGTGGGTCCCACTGTGAATAAAATATTACAAAAAATGCGGGCCCCACATGTGTTGTGTGTGGTCCGATGGAAATACTGTGCACACAACAAGGTTCTTATTCATATAAGCGATGATGGATTTTTGGGGGAATAATTCTCCAAGTACAGGAAATATTGCCAGAATTTCTACAGAAATTTGAATTGAAAAATCTTGTCCATGTATCTGTTTTTTTCCCTCCTGATTGTTTGAATCCATTCCATCCATTTCAAATTCCTGTGTGCATTCTGTGAAATTTATCTGTACTTATAGCATTGTTCTTTTTGGGGTTATGTGATGATTCTTCCTTAGTTGACATGAAGTTGATTTGACTAGCTAACTACCCGGGAAAGATAATCCTAGTGCATTATCTCTTTAATTTGCCTAACTATGTATGACCATTAACTTAATTACAATATGTAAAAGGACAAAAATTAAGAAACAATAGTAAAAACTTTCTTTGTTAGACCTTGGCTGCTCTAACTTGGTCTTTTTTAATGGTAATAGGTTAATCAAGAATTAATGTTAACTAATTAAGTAAATGACTCAGTCAGATTACAACTTGACAAAAAGCACAGAGCAAGCAAGAAAATTATTATATATACCTTGTCAATAAAATGTCCAACTGAATCAGCACTTTTAGCTGTTTTCTCAGCAATATCTTCAACAAAATCCACAATATTTTTGAGTTTTCCTTCCGGCAGATCGTCTGCGATATCCTCCGCCACCTTTTCGACAACTTCCACTATTTGTTCTGCCGTTTCTATCCCCGATTCCATTCTATCTGCATATTCAAAAATGATACGTTTTAACCCAATTGCAGTTTAATTATTGACTTTATATTTAGAAGCGTCAAAATATGCTGGGTTGTCCACCCTCTATTGACTTGGCACACGTCCTAGACTAGCCCATAATATGCCCTGGGTGACTAATACGTAACTGAAAAAATAGAAAGACTCTCAAATGCTCTTAGGCCTGGCACTCAAATAGATGCATTGAGCTCTTGAGAAGAAGGTGATCTAGCCGCACCTTCCAGTACGGCTGACAAGGCTAATAAAATAGTCGGACAGAGCATATTCTTCTTCTCTTACAATGGATGGCAGACAGAGATTCAAAATCACCGGTCACTTCAAAACCGATTGACAAGATCTGCTTTATATATAACTCCATAATTGCAACATGAAAACTTAAAATTGCATTTTTACACACAGAATATACTTGATTCTTACTTTTAAGTAACCATAATGGACCCCATTTGTGGATGACAAAGGGTAGGATTAATGATACAAGAAGTCCCAGAATCCAACTCCTGCTGCACGAATTTTAGCAAAAAAAAAATCCAATTGCAGTGTTAGATGAGAAAAAAAAGAAAAAAATCAATCTTTTGACCTACTAGTTTAAGTAAAAAAATTAAAATTAACTTACGGGGAACTAGAAGGTTGTTCGGAAGGCAACGGATCTCCAGGCTTGCCGCTAGCATAGACTGCAAATTTCCTAAATAAAAAATATTTCGTATAAAAATATGAAGTAGCTGCATGTATTTTGGTGACGAGTCGATCTCATCAATGCTTGTTCTATGATGAACATGAAAATATAATCGAGCATGGAAATCACGGGAAACCTGATATTGCCTTACCTTTTGTTGTTATTGCATGCGAAAAGCGTTTGATCTTTGGGAACTTGAATGTCCAACTTTGTAATAGAATTCCAAGATATAGTTTGTGACATCCTAGGATATGGCTTGATATGGAGGCCATTCCAATTGGACCCAACAATAGATCTTGCCATTGTCAATAATGTTGCTTAAGCTCTAATTATGTCAATGAATTTGGTTTTCTTGCTATTTAACAACTAAGGGACCATACAACGTTAATATATAGGAAGATCAATTGGATCAAGTGGTTATCTTATATTATCCACTTGGGAATATTCAAATGATGTTACATAATACGTTATGTACTAGGCATCGTGGTCGTGCTAAACAATGAAACTGAAAAGTGCCTTGAAATAATCAAATGTGTCAACTTGGTTTTCTTTTATTGCTTTCTTGATTGACTTCCATGAATGGTTTTTCGTGGAAAACTATCCTTAGGAGTAGTTATTTGCTCAATGGTTTTGTATATCTTGTAATCATTTTAGTGTTATTTCACTTTGACAATCAAAATGAGGAACCGGTATCCATAATTCACGGCTTGTTTCTTAGATTGTTTTAGATTGATCGGTTCTATGACTGCTTTTCGATTTTCTTACCATTTTTGCAAGAGTAATGCTATTTGTACATCATTGTATGTATATTCCTCTACAGATTGGTGACATGGAAGAGAAAAAAAATAGTAAAATAAGAAAAGAAAGTCAGTTAATTTAATCTGCAAATCAACTTGTACACTATAACGTACAAGTAGCATTACTCTTGATACTATGCCTTCATTTCAAGCCTTAAACTAGAATCCCCCTAAGTAAAGTTCATTCTATCGTCTTGTTTAAATGTAGTCCGAGTTGACTTTTATAAAACGAGAGATTAGCAACAGCATAAAGACTAGTTGGGCAATTTTTGTGTCACCCTAGGAAAAATCGACATATATCTCTATTTGCTGATGCCCAGAGGCCAGAGGGCTATTATATGTGAGATACGAAAATATAACTTTTTCTAAATTTTCGTGAATTTCTACTACAAATTTATCTCAGAAAAATACAGTGGTCTTACAACAGGAAAGAAAAAGGAAATTAAGCTTGTAAGCTTTTCAGGTTCTTCATTGCTTCCTATAATTCCCCTCATTTCATCCCTGAAATTTTTTTAACACAAAGATTGTCAATAATTAGTAGAACAAATTTTCTAGGATCGAATCAAGTGAATGGAGAGATTAATAACCTTTTGCCAAGTAATTCATCACATTCTGAGGCAGAGTACTCATCAGATCTATTATACCATCTGCTCTTGTCACTTTCAGATTCTTAATGTTGGGAAATGGAGATGGACTTTGTTCGAGAAGACGAGAATCCATTGCAAGAACCTTAAAAACAGAAAGCAATATAAGATCTTCCCTACCACATTCGGTTTGTTCGAATCGGAGTGGACAACATTAAAAAAGAAGCAAAACCAGAAGATGACAGAAAAAATCTTTTCGAAAAATCCTAGGGGTACCTCGATTGTGGGCAAGGTCAAGATGACTGACTTTGCATTTCCTAATTGTTGTAGCATTCTGATCAAATTCTGGGGCATCTTTTGCTGCACAAAATCTGTGTATGGTGATTCTAAAATTGGGTCTAGATCAAAATATATTTCCTTGAGACAAGGTAGTTCTCCCATTGGACATACCAATGAAACTTGTCCCTCGAACCTAAATGAATTTAACCTGGAAGTTGAAATCTTTTCCATTTCGACTTCAGACGAAAATTTTGGCATATAACCATGGAAAGATAATTCCAAGATCCTAAGTTTGGGAGCAGAAATTATCAATCCTGAAACTTCACATCGACGCAAGATCAACTCCTCCAAATTGGGAAAACTCGAAAAGGGCTCTTTTGGAAAACTAAATGGATCATCATCCCGAAAAGGGAAGCGATCAAGATGTAAAATCTTCAGTGTTGGTAACGAGAATGACTTGGGTATAACCATACTATCAAAATAATGATTAAGCTTGAGAACTTGTAGCGATTTACAAGCGAAAAGGGCTCGAGGTAGTTTCAATGGCGTGGGGCTATGATACGCGTCTATATCGAGCTCTTCAACGCCGTGGTCAATGGCATATTCAACCCACTTTTCAGCGAAGCTAGCACTGATAGCTGTAAAATTACTCGAAGATAATCGAAAGCTGGAAATAGATGAATTGATATCACGACACGAAATAATTTGATTGACGAAATTCATGAATCGAGGCATGTGTTCATCATGATGATGCGACCAACATAACTCAACACCACTATGGATTGCATGGCGACGAAAATCAAAGTCTAGAATAGGAAGGGTAGACCAAAGATGCCTCCATCTTTTAGAGAGAATAGAGGTTTGAACAGCTTCTTTGAGGTCTATTATTGCAAGGATCTGGTGGAGTAAAACATCAGGTAATATGCTGATTCTATATTCTTGGATTGCCATTTTTCTTGCACATCAAAACGCACATTGAGAACGAAATAGATCAGATGGTTCTATTTCTCAAACTTTTTGACTTGCTCCTATGGAACCAAGGTTGACGTTTCTTGATGAAATGTTCCATATGTAATATATTCATATGCAGTAGCTTCGATGTAAGAAAAAGGATCTCCTTTTCTGATAAAGTCTTGATCTTGAATTAGAATACATCTTTTGTATTTGGCTTGTTTGGTCGCTTTCACGGACCAAACAAGGACCAAATACACTTTCACGTGTTGGCATGTGGTGTCTTCTTGTAAGAGTGAGAAATATTTTTATATTTCAAAAAAAAAGAATGATAAATATTTTGGTTCAAATGAGAACATGTTGGCTGTAATGCACCTGCTTGTTAAATGAGATGTAGCTTCTATATATGCAAAGATGTGGCAGCAAAATTAAGCCAAGAGACAAAATGGCGCGAGAGGCATAATAAAGATAATTGTCAACTCGCAAGTAATACAATTTTTTTCATTAAGGTCGGTGTATCTATTCATCATCCCGAGTGAGGTCAAAGTCAAATTATTAAACACGAATGTCAACTCTCAAGTAATACCATTTTTTATTAAGGTCCATGTATCTACTCATTATCTTGAGAAAAATATATGGAACTTGGTTGCCCAAATTTCATTGGGGTCAGAATCCAATTTTTCACTCTCTTTATTGGAAGGAAAGTAGAAGTGCATTAATGAAAGGTTAGTACGTAAGTGGGTCAGTTGCTGGTTCATGCCAAACCATAGCCATAAATCGATACCAACCCACTGAAATGAAGCTTGTCCTTTATTTAAAGGAGTACAAGTTGTGACATGTCTCCAATAACAAATTTGGGACCAAAATGTAGCCAGCAATAACAAAAAAGGATAAATCTATTTGTATATAATACCCCATACCAATTGTTTACTCCCTCTCACATGCACACGGCCGCGCATGAATAAAAAAATCCCAAGATATGGTCTCCACCCCTATTGTGAGTAGTCGGTAAGAGATTATGTAAAAAGATTCGGTACATGTAACATGATCCAACAAAAAATAGATTGTCCTTTTTATAAATCAAAGGACAAGATTCTATTTACATCTTCTCTGAGCCCTAATTTTTTTTTTTTTTTTGTTTGAAAAATTACATTTTGTAAAAGTGTTATAATGGAGAATGTGTGGTTAAAAAATAAGAAAAACTTTTAAACGTGCGTGTAATATTATTTTATTAAAAAATCTATCGTTAAAATGAGCTCAAATCACTGTTAGAGACTACATTTAGATGAAAAATGAGGCTCAAACAAGTATGTTAGAATCAATTAAACTGTTGTCAATTATTTTATTTTATTTTTTGTATTATTTCTCAAGTCAAAATCTAATAATACTGTTTAGAGTAATGGCTTACCTCCCTTTTTTAAAGTTGTCTTAAAAGTTTTAATTGCAAAGAAAAGAAAGTGGTCAATGTCCCAAGAGAGAAGTAGAGTCGGGGGCGTCGCTAAGTAAAACTGTGGTTTAAAATCAAATCGATCCATTAAAATGGTTTGGCTTGAAAAGTGAAATGGTTATGTTTCGTTTGAAAACTTTTGAAACTATTTTGAATGATTTGATTTGAAAATATCCCAGAAAAGGGTCCAAATCGAAATGTGTTCTTTCATAACTGTATGCAAAGGAATGTTTGTCATAGAGCAACAATGTGCCGAGATTGTGGTAATCCATTAAGCATTCTTTCAAAAATTGTATACGATAACATAACTAGTTAAAACAAACATCATTTGCTACTCTGAAAGGAATTTCCTTTGTAATTTGAATATGAAATTTTAACTGATTTCTTAGTCTTGCAAAGATTCATTGCCCATCTTTCCATGTCCTCCCTCACTTCCCAAATCTTGCTTTCTCTTTCCCAATCCCATATCTCCTTCATAGTCGGGTTCGAACCTGATTCCAAATTCGTTGTTCCAGATTGCTGCATGAAAATTTACGAAAAGAAGAATTATATATCAATATATCGACTACTTCATATGTGATCTAAGTATCGACGACAATCATTATCCGTTGTTTTTTTCTCTAGAGTTATGATCCTAAAAATTTACTCCAGCACTAGTTATTTTTTTTATTTAAACCACAAGTTTAGTTTATAAGCGTCAAACAGTTAAAAATGTCAAATTCTCATCTTTTATCCGAAGATTATTGTCATATAAAAGATTTTCTTTGATACCAAGAGGAAAAGAACAACCAGAAAGGCATGACCACTGCAATGTTTTTCGTAGAAAGTGATTCATACTTTAGCGTTAGTGATGAAACGATATTCACTATCGAGATAAGATCAAGGATGGGATAAGTAATGCTCATTTACCTTCTTGAAGGACGATAGTGAGAACGACGATTTTTCTGCATAATCTGGTTCGCCAGATATGTTGACTGACTGATTCACAACCAAAAGTGCAGTCTCGATATCAATAAAGTCAACATTGACCATCCTTTTTAATACTCTAGCTTGGAAGGTCTTTCCTCTGAAACAAGAGATTTGAAATAGTGAAGTGAATCTTGTTTATTATGAGTTATGACGATGATGACGATTGCAACGAATGCAAAGATGAAAGAAACATGTACCTTCTACAATCTCTGAATGGTGACCGGAGTTCAGGTGAAGGTATCATGCCTACAAGCAATGCACACTCACCCAAACTAAGAAGGGACGGATGTTTCCCGAAGTAGAAGTTTGAAGCTGATTCAATTCCATAAATACCATGTCCCCAGTATATCTGTAATATTCCATAATCTCCGTCACATCCAATAATATAAGACGTTCATGGCATGTTTGATCCATAGTATTAGATAGGACTAAACTACCTTGAACAAGATTTTAGGTTTTTTTGTTCTTCCTTAATACCCGTCTACTCCACAGTAGCAAACATACTATCAGTGATTGTTCAACTTTTCATTTTCTTCAATAACAGAAGTAGAAACTCTCAATAACATGGCAATTGTTTTTGAATTGACCTAAGCATACCTATAGATCTCCAGGCCAGCTGAAGGTAATCCTAATTAGACTGCAAAAAATTATGAGTGAGATGCATGAAAGTAGGAGCATCTACACCAGCCACTATACCCTATTGGCATGTTTGGTAAGAGGGGTTAGACAATGCGAGATAGTATAAGAAATGAAAAAGAAACTAAAATCTTGTCCACTGTAGTGTTCAATATGAGCATGTAGAAAAATCATACAGAACTCCAAATCATAGGCTTCTACATAAGCCCCAAGCCCAAATTTCTGGTGGTATATTCAGGCGTAAAAATCCAGAATATAGTTCAAGAACTAAGAATGAAAAATTCATGAGCATATAGATCAACGTAGGAAAAGATATCTTAGGCCATCTCCAGTTTTGAGGACAATCCTATTGATTTGTTGAAAGAAGCCCTTAGTATTTCAGATGGGCACAAGTGTTTATGTAGTTTGAGTGAGCAGAAAAGTTAACATGCTCTAGAATTGGCTATGGATAGGATCTTGATTTTAAAACCTCTTGAATATGAAATTGTAACGATAGACCCACGATATGTTGGACAGCAATCTATTTCTAAAGAGATATTCTAACAAAGCTACTTGACATTCAAAGGTAAAAGAAAACCATTGGAATTAATTTCAGTGTTGGTAAAGAATAGGCCAAAAATAGACAGATGCACTACAATTTAGTAACACGAAATGGTGCCAAATGAGTGAAGTGCACTAAATGGACTAGAACCAGAATGGGTTAATTAGAAAGATAGTATATCTACAGTCTTGATTAAGTGACAGGAACAGTAAACAGTTTAGAAAGTATATTTCAAATATAATACTTGGAAATATTCATCCAAGGTATCAATCAACCATAACATGAAAATTATGCCTCGCTGAAGTTGCAAGACAAGTTTCTCAGGTAGTTGACTTCAAAACATCTAAAAGAGAATATAGGAAAATGGATTATCAAATTATTTACGTCACAGGAAAAGCAATAATATGAAAGAGAATGCCATATGAAATTGTACTTGACCTTACACAAATAAGCACTCAAGATTCCCAGTTTTGAAATTCTCCTCTCCAGAGCTACAGCCAGTACCAGCTCAGTAAATTTCCTCAAAAATGTACGCTCATTCTTCAAAAATGTGTTTTTGACAAGCTGCTAGCAGAATTGAGAATTTTAGGCTGTTGAGAAGAATTGGTTTAATTAAAGAAAGTAAAATAAGAATCTTTGACCAAAGATGCTACAAAAAATTAACGAGAAGCTCAGGCAAACTGAAATAAGCTAGTAGACTAAATAATCAAGCTTTTAGGGGAAATTATACCACGATAATAAGCAAAAAAATTAAGGTTCAACAAGATGAAAATCACCAAGAGAGTGGGAAAGAAAGATAAGAACACAAAAACAGTTAGCCTTCCAAAAAACGAATAAGAATAAATGAAGATTGAAAGAAATAGCAGTTATTTCACAAAATTCACGGATTTCCACACAACACTTCAAAACCAAGGGAAAATGTCCCCATTTGAAGAAAATGGAATACCGCTTGATGAACAACTTACATGCACTTTTCTATTTCTGAACTGAACATACCAAAACGGGAGTTGTGCCTAGCAATTCAGTCGCACGCTATCGTGGACCTGATATTTGTTGGGATAAAATATAAGAGAAATGTGCATTAGATATACTCCTAGAGCTTGTGTGAGAGAGATTTGCTTCTGGATATAATATATCATCATTCCTTCCTCCAGGTTCTTCTAATGTTGAAGCTTCAGCAAAATGACGCCCATAAAACCGCAAAAAGTTTAGTGATTCAATTCTTGGCTCACTCGATGGTCTCTCACCCTCCAACATTGCTACCACACTAACCATATTAGGCCTCAATCCTGGCTCCTCATGAACACAACACAATGCCACACATACAAATTTCTCCACCTCTTCACTAGTCACTCGTTCCTCTAGTCTTGGATCTGCAAGTTCTAAATACCTCCCTTGCTCATGCATCTCTAAAGCATACAGTGGGAAGTAAACATGACCCTGTACTAACGAAGATGACGAGCTGCCTCCAGCAGTACTGCTTTCACCTAGGCTGTGACTTTGTATTCGGAATGAGCAGTTTTTTCTTCCACTTACGAGTTCAAGTAGTACCATCCCGAAACTATAAACATCAGTTTTATCTGAAATCGCGGAACTTGTAAGCCATTCAGGAGCAAGATAACCGCGAGTGCCTCTCATTGTTGTGAATAGACTGGACTGTTCGCAACTTAGAAGCTTTGAGAGCCCAAAATCGGATATTTTTGCTTGAAAATTATTGTGCAGAAGGATGTTCTCTGGCTTGATATCACAGTGGATAATCTTCCTCTCACACCCATTGTGCAAGTATGCAAGCCCACGTGCTGCCCCAACTGCAATTCCAACTCTCTCTTGCCATTCTAAGACAGGTCCATTACCAAAGAGGGTTTTGTCAAGCGAGCCACGATTCATATACTCATAAACCAACAGCCACTGTCTCTTTTGAGCAGAATAGCCTTTTAACTTCACCAAATTCATATGGTGAATATTACCAATTATTGCAATCTCAGTGCAGAAATCCTTCTTACCTCGAATGCCCAAATCATTGATCTTCTTTACGGCAATAAGTGATTTATCAGGAAGCATACCTTTATATACAGTACCAAATCCACAGGACCCAATCTTATTCTTGAAATTCTCAGTAGCTGCCTCAAGCTCTTCATACTCAAATCTTAAGGGCAATCCAGGAATAGAAAAGTCCAGATCTCCAGAAGCAGGGGAGTCTGGTTCAACTAACTTTTCCATTCTCATATTGGGAAGCCTAGATCTTCTCCATAAAAAGATAACTACTGCAAATAAAAGGAAGAGGCCACTTAATGGTAATAGTACTACAGCAGCTGTAGGAAATCCTAGTGCACCATTTTTAAAATTGTTAGCACCACCAACATTAGTTGATGAAGCTCCAAGAAGTGTTTTAATATATCCAATCCGACCAGTACTAGTCAACATAATAGATCCCAGCTCATTTTCAAGTAAATTGCAAGAACCCGAAGAGTTATCATAGAAAAATCCCAAACAAGTACAGTCATCTGTGCAGAGATCTTGACAGACAGATAAATTCACCCCATACCTGGGAGGCATGGTGAAATCATTACCAAAGAAGTCCATACCATGAGCAAGTTGCAAGTAAGAAAACATGGAAGAATTCAAATGACTGCCATTATTGGTTAAATTGCAAGAAACTGGCAACGAGTAAGAACCATCAGCCGGAACACAACTGGATGTATTATTTGAAGTAGCCAGGAAGCTAGATGGACAGGAACATACTGGAGTGTCTAAAGAAGCACCATCGGTACATATTCCAAGCTTCCCACAAATGTATGGAATCTGACATTCATTAACTGGCCCCACAAAATCGTGCTTTTGGTTTGCTCCTGTGAAGCTACTGATGATGAACTGACCAGAGTCATCCAGCTTGGCAGTTCGAAAATCAGATGGAGGTAGACTCACTTGGAGCACAACTACAGATCCATTTTGACCAAATAGATACAAACCTGTTTGGTTAAGATCCATATAAGCCACTACAGAATTTGAGTTCACAAAAGCCTTGGTATCCATAGACAATTTCCAGTATGTGAGACCCTGCCACTGCAAAGTAGCATCGGACACGGTTAAAGAAAGCCTGTAATAGCCTGTCTGCAAATTGTCATTTGATACTCCACTGGACAACATTGTCCCAACACGCAAGTGCTGTCCAATCACGATTGTGTCTGTCGGATTTTGGAAGCTTTCCCACACTGTCCCATTAAATCTATCAAGCAAGATAAGATTTCCAGCTCCTGTAAGCTGTAATGAGAATGCTGAAGATCGCAATGGGGGTGTAGACCATTTAAAACTTCCATCTTGTTCAGTTATATTGATACCATTGGCGGTCAAGCTCATTATTCCAGAATTTGAAACCGGTGCATCGCGATTAGCAGACCAGATGATGGTGTTACTTTCCACGTGGATAACACATAAGTAGAATCTAATTTGCTGTGCACCAGGATTGAACATGGAAGCTTTAAAGGTTCGATTACGAGAGAACATGAAACTGCCAGCAGCATCGACAAATCTTAGATTTGAAGCCGTAAAATTGGGGTAGGCAAACTCTGTAAACAAGATACCGGATACTAGCGCCAGAGACAAGGAGACAACATAAAGAAAGAATAACAAGGACCCCATACAGAGTACTGAGGAAGGGGAAAACAGAATTATGTTGGCTGACAATTGTATTGGTTATTGGTAAGTTTTGAATTGATTTATATTGGCTTTCTCCATCTCTTTCTCTTCTCTACTTTCCCTCCCTCTCCTCCCGTTGACTAATGAAAATCATTCCTTTCTCTGTCTAGCCCAGCTTGACAATGATAGGTGACCCCCCTATAGAAATTAATTATATACAACACATCGTGCAAATATCAACTGGGGTAGTCAGATGCATGAATCTCAGTGACGATATGACTTGAACATGTGTCTATTTAATGGAAGAAGATTGAATCAAGTCATTCTTTATTTACTAATATGAACCTATATCTCTATATAATAATCGTTCCTATTGAAAAGCACTCATTGACTTTGAATTATACAACTCATAGCTCGACATAAAAATTGGTTTCTTTTTGAACTAGACAAAGAAATAAAACAGATCTTAGACAATACCCAAATTGACAACAATGAACAATCACTACATGTTCCATTCAATAGTATCATTCATGCATACACGCGTCATGCTGAACCACATTAAGATAAGGATGAAAAATGAATGTACACAACAAATAACGCAAGAAACCCAACTTCTTTGAGACAAATTAACAAACACTTAACACATAAATAGCACCGACGCATATACACAAGCATGTATATTATTTGGCAATATTACCTGTTGAGTTATGGTACTGCCGCCGCCGAGAGCCGAGAATGACAAAACTGCGCGCGCCACGCCGATTGGGTCAACCCCGAAATGGTTAAAGAAACGGCGGTCTTCATAAGCTACGACAGCTTGGAGCAAATATTTCGGACAAGGATTGTGGCTCCTGATCAGCTGGGCTTCGGCTTGGGAAGAGAACGAAATGAGGTGTTTCCAACGGTGAGAAAAGTCGGGAAGGAGGAGGCGGGAACACAGGCGGAGAGATAAGAGTGTGAAGGAAAATGTGAGGAGAATGAGGTGTTTAGTGAACGTAGGAGAGGGGAAATGGAAAAGGTGGTGGTGGTGGTGGTTGTTGAGTGAGAAGTGGAGGCGGAAAGGTAGCGGTTTTGCGGTGGTTGTAGGGAAATGGGAAGAGAACTGAGAGTTGTATCTGCATGAGACGATGGGGAGGGGTGGCGGCGTGGTGGCGGAGGTCATTTTATAAAAAAGACTTGTAAATTCAAGGAGGAGTGTGAGTTTACATACGGAAAGGAATCACCCGCCAAATAAAAAAAAAATGGGGACTGAATTGCCTATGTACTCAAACATTGGGTTTTTTTTTTTTTTTTTTTAGTAATTTAACCTCATATTTGAAAAAACCATTTTACAATTATTTTAACAAAATCGAAATATTAGCTGAAAAAATGGAAGCAATCCTACAACTAATCAATCTCTCCCTTTTAATTTGGCTTTCAATCTCGATTCAAGATCGAGCATGTATCATTTTCGATATCTAGATAAAAATTGAATACAAACGTATCATTTTCGAGATTGAGTCCTCGTAAAATGGACATTCAGAACTTAACGAAGACTCCTTTCTTCCAAATGTTTTTGTATGAACAATTGCATGA